>JANHFX010007962.1:48126-76027 GCA_027560015.1 Chloroceryle amazona | reverse complement strand
ACACTCCAGCTGTGGTCTCACCAGTGCAGAGTAGAGGGGGAAGAGAACCTCCCTCCACCTGCTGGCCATGTAAATTTAGATGCCAGTCTAGGCAAGGGTCTGTGATTCAAATAAAAAGCTGCTAAAATAAAACCAAACTAGCTTCAGAAGGAGGAATCAGAATTTAATCTTCCACTTCCTCTTGAAGAATTAGAGATAAGGTGACGCGTCCACTCAGAGAGCTGCTTGGTCACGATGAACTGGAGTTGGAAACTCAGAAAAAGGTTAAGTGCTGCTCCCTTGGAAATGATGCTCGAAAGCACTAAAATCAATTTAGCCAGAAGACCCTGCTTATCACAGAATCCCAGCATGGTGGGGGTTGGAAGGGGCCTCTGGAGATCATCTGGTGCCACCAGCATGCTTCTAGAATGGGTTTTAATGATATTTGATAATTAATAATGTAACAGATAGGCACTGAAAAGGGAGCTTGAGAACTTGGGAAATTCTCTTTTACTGGAGTTGCCTGATGAGACAAGAGAAGGCAATAAACTGATCCACTTAACTTTTTGGTATTTATGTTCACAAACCTGTTAATATGTATCTGCTTGTTTGCTTTTAGCCAGGAAATGATGATTTAGAACTTTCCATTTGCTTTGTAAAGCATTCCCTGAGTCATTGCTACCCGTGAACCTAGCTCTCCCCATTTATTGTTCACAACAAGAGAAGTCCATCAATTCCCAGTTAGGGCTCAGATTCCTTTGCAGTTACAGCTGAAATATCCTTATGGCTTCGCCTCCCCTTAGACTTTTTGTAGTTTCCCACCTCCTCTCACCTCACACGTCCATTTATGACCCTGCCACTGCGTATTGAAGTTCTCTTCTTCCACAGAACTGAGATGCATTGTTCTGTATTTTCCAAGCCTTGGAAATACCCATTTTTTCTGTCCTCTCCATGTTGTGGTTTACTACAGTTATGCAAGAATTACCAGCTTGCTGTCTTGTTCTGGTAGGTTAGAGATGAGCTGTTAAAGCCAACTGCAAAGCAGTGACCCCCACGGCAGCCCTGTCGTCCACTGAGTATGAGGCCATTTCTCACCATCACCACGTAAATGCAAACAAACACAGAATGGTTTGGGCTGGAAAGGTCCTCTAAAGGGCATCTGGTCCAACCCCCCTGCAGTGAGCGGGGACATCTGCAACTAGAGTAGGGTGCTCAGAGCTTCACCTTGAATATCTCCAGGGATGGGGCCTCAACCACCTCCCTGGGCAACCTGTTCCAGTGCTCCACAACCATCATGGCAAAGAACTCGTTTCTGACATCCAATTTAAATCTACTCTTCTCTAGTTTAAAACCATTGCCCCTTGTCCTGTCACTACAGGCCCTTGCCTGCCTTCTTGTCAGCCCCCTTCAGGTACTGGAGGGTCACTCTTAGGTCTCCCCAGAGCCTCCTCTTCTCCAGGCTGAACAACCCCAGCTCCCTCAGCCTGTCCTCATAGGTGCTCCAGCCCCGTGATGATTTTCATGGCCATCCACTGGCCCTGCTCCATCAGGTCCATGTCCCTCCTCTACTGAGGGCTCCAGAGCTGGACACAGCACTCCAGGTGAGGTCTGACCAGAGCAAAGTGGCAGAATCCCCTTTCTCGATCTGCTGGCCACACTTCTTCTGATGCAGCCCAGGGTGCAAATGGCCTTTTGCATTCTGAATTCTTCTGGCCCCGTTTGCATCATGAGGCCATAAGAAAGGAGTGAGTGAGCAAGATGATGAGATGTGATATTTATGATCTTCATTTATGGTCTCTCTACAACACAGTTATTTATTTTCCTGTGCTGCACAGACGAAGCCATTGCTTATTCTGCAGCAGCTCCTTCAATTTCTGCTTTCTGTTCTGTGCCCTGTGATTGCTAACGAAGTGAAGAAGCCCCGGCAGAGCTGCCAAGAATATCTCTTAACCCTCTCAAACCAACGAGGTGTGTTTGAAATACAATTAGCTTCTTCTCTTAGGAAACTCAAAGTAGCAAATCATTTGAAGCTTTCATTTCATAGAATTAGAGAATGAATGGGGTTGGAAGGGACCTCTGGAGATCATCGAGTCCAACCCCCCTGCCAGAGCAGGACAGAACTAGGGCAGATCCCTCAGAAATGCATCCAGACAGGGTTTGAAAGTCTCCAGAGAAGGAGACTCCACGTTCCTGTTAATATATTAGCTTTTATTTACTTTTTTTTTTTTTAAAAGAAAGGAGAAATATTTCCTCCTATTAAAACTTGTTGTGATCATGATCTGCCTACTTGAGTTTCCATAGTAATCCATACTAGAAATTAAAATCTCTTCAGATAGATGCTGTTGTGGTTTGAAAAGTGACTTCAAGACAAATCATGCAAGTCTGATCTCGAGCAGTGGGAAGGAGTGGGAACAGGTGGTTAGACTAGAGGCAGGAAATTAGGCCCTGCTTCTAATCTCAGCTCTCATCGATTCAGTAAGAATTCAAGAAGTGGTGAAAGGCTCTCACTGCAATTGTAAAGAGCACCTATTTGCATCTTCTGATACCCAAATACCTTTAGAGAAAGCCACTGTCTTCATTTTAATTCTCTAAATACCAGAGATGCCTACGTCTATACGATTCCAGTCTCAACACAAAGGCAATGAGAACATGCAAAGCATTAAATTAGATAAGTTATGGGAGTAAAATGTCTTTTCTCATCACTTTGTAGACAATAAAACCATGGCCAAACTAAAAAGATTTCAAATCTGCCCTCTTTTTATTTGTGCTGTCTGTCATAAGTTGCTTTTTATTTAAGTGTTCAATGCACTTATTTTTGTTCTGTTTATGTATTTAATATTTCACTGCACTTCTACAACAAAACAACCTCCTGTAGCCCTGGGACATTCTTCTAACAGTGACTTTAGTTGTGGCAAACAACACAATAGACTGTGTTGTAAACAAATAATTACTTGGAGAGTTTAGGGTTTGTTTTGATTCTCGATTTGTTTGGGTTTTTTTTGAGAGAGATGCCCTTTAAAATACTTATCTGCAAGTCAAGAGGTGAGGAAAGGTCTAAGTGAACAGGTAATGTGTTTCCAGAACTCACTCCAGACAAGTGAGCAGGACAACAGTGGGGTTATGTGGACAAAGCACAGACACAATGGACTTCCATGAACACTAACAAGTGAGATCTGGCTCCAGATTTACCTTCCTACATCTCCCAGGCTTACCCTATGGAGGCCTATTCCTTTATAAATAAACTACAGCTTCTCAAATAAAGGAGATGATATTATTTATAATGGCATTTGGTATTCCCTCTGTTTTCTCTACAAGACAGCAGCTTTTTCTAGTCTGCTTGACCATACATTTGCTGCTGCTCGGAGCAGAGAAGCCACACCTGGAGCAGGTGGAGTTCTGCAGCACAGCATCTCCCCCCACCTCCCAAAAATACAACTAAAAAAAGAAAATCGAACGCTTCTCTGATATGTGGAACAGATAAGAGAATAAGCAAAAAGCAACTGCCCAAAGTACCCCAGTAGAAGGTGGTAAAAGGTGACACGAGCTGGAGCGAGGGGTGGGAGGCAATGGGTCTATGAAATAACGAATTAAAAATAGAATTACATTTTCCACTTGGCAGTACACAAACAACACTAAGTGCACGTCATAAATTTTACTATTGTTGCTGCAAGGGGTATTACCATAAATCAGGCTGGTAGGGTAGTAAAAAGCCAAGTGGGCTGAGTGTATCAATAAGTTTAAACAGCCCCATTGTCTCTGGACAGGATGGAGGGGAAATGCATTGCAAGGCTTTACTATGACTAAAAGCTTGGGTTCGTGCTGCACCAAGATATAAAACAGCATTTTGCCAGCGAGTCTAAAGGCACTCACCAAAAGTACTGCATCTAGCCCTGTTGGATTTAACTTTTTACCTGTGGCACAAGAGGAGAGCTCTGCCTGCCCTTCTTCTCGTCTCTAACGGGAAAGAGAGATTTCAGCAGCTTTGGCATCTGAGGCACAAAAGACTTGACAGGATTCAGATAGGAAGCTGCAAGGCTACCAATACCTGTTGGAAAAAGTCAAAAAAATGAGAGTGGATATGCTGATGGGGAGGGAAAGAAGCCCTAAAAAATAAAATAATAAAAATGACAAGACACGAGAGCATCTTTCAGCGGTCAAAGCATCAGCCAAGGAAAAGCATCGAGCGGTCGCTCCTCCTTTGCAAGGGGTACATGAATTTGGGCAGGTCTTAATCTATGGCCCCAGCAGACAGGAATTTTTTGCCATTGCACGGCGTGGAAAAACTTGCTGTTTGCAACTGGAAACACACAGCGTTTCATAACGTGCAGAAGCAGGAAAGAAAAAAATATATCAAGCAGCATAATGGAAAAAGGATGTCCAGACAACACACGATTTTATTTGACAATTATGAAACTTACTAGCAAGGAAAGATGAGAAGATCCAAGTTAAGAAGAAGAAAAAACGTTAGGGGCATTCAACTCTCCTTACTCATAGTGCCAATTTTTCCTCCACTACTCCCCCTTGAGAAAACCAAAGTAGACACACAGACCACCACTACTATGTATCTCTGAGCTCTCAGGAACATCAGCCCCAAAATATCCACCCAATTCCAGTGCTGTTTCTTTTCTAAAACATTAAGAGCCTTACTGCCTTTGCTGTTTTGCTCATTTAACAGCATGTGCTGAGCCCAGCTAACTTTTGGGCTTTAGAAATTGAGATAAAGAGGTAACATCTTCTGAACAACTTTGAACCTGTGGCATTTACCTCTTTGCAGAAGTAGTATCAGATTTAAAGGGAAAGCCAGTTAAGAGTTGCCTGGAGTCTGAATAGCTTAGCCAGGACTATTAACTCTTCACAGAGAGGGATCTCCAGCCCTGGGGACATGCAGGGACCCTGCAGCTTCCAAGGACATTGCCCTGGAAAAAGAAATTCCTCTGCGTCTCTGAAAGCAGCTCAGCTTCATCTGACACATTCACGGGCTGCGGTAACTTCACCCCAGGTTTAGGAAAGCTTTAGGCAAGTCCTTACCTGGATCAGGAGAGTGGTTTTGCTGCCCAGAGCCTGGCAGAGAGGTACGAGATGGACTAATGCCTCTACTGGAATTTGTGGCACCTTGGGATACATCTTGCTGACTCTCCCATCGACCCTAAAGGGAAGAAAAAGAAAAAAAAAGAAAACAAAAGTTTGTACTTTGCAAAGTTTACACAAAGTTAGAGTACAGCAATACTTACACACCATGCCAGCCTACACAGCCCCTTTGCAAAGTTCAGAACGCACAGAGCTGAGGAAAGACCCTTCCCCAGAGGCACTTTTAGCCCTGCCAAGATAAGCACCCTCTGCTCCCCCATCAGCATCAAGGCACAGAAAAAAATCTACCTATAGACCTTAAAGCTCCAGTAGTTCACTCAATTGTGCGGCTGTGTTTCAGAAGTTACACCCAGGTGAAAAGTTACCACCAGGTGAAAAAAAAAATAGCCTGGTCTGCCTAAAATTCTTAAATATTTAGCGTATCTGCTCAGAACGAAGTCACAAGTGAACCTGGGATATAGAGAGTGTCAGAGAGAAGGGGTGGGGACAGGCAGAGCTCTGAAGAAGAAGACAAATAGGACCTTAGTGGATGAGGAACCAGCTGTGGTACTGCAATTTTTTTTTTTAACAAAAAGAAAAGAAAGGATGGAACACACGACAACAAGCTGTGGATACCAGGAGCCAAGGAAGAAAGATTAAGTAAAGCCAGGTAAGAGCTTTGCCAGTGAAGATGAAGTGGAAGATGAGTGAAGATGAAGATGAAACATGGTGATTTTCAGACCTGAAAGAGCCTGAGTGTAGATGAGGAGGAAGAAACATTGACTGACAACGTGGTGGGACTGACAATGTGGTGGGACTGACAAAGTGGTGGGACTGACAAAGTGGTGGGACATCTGCTTTCTCAAGGTCCCAGGACTCTCTAGTTGGATTCCCAGGGAGGTCCACACGTAGGGTGTGATTTTTCTCCAAAGGTCCACTGTGGTCTTGAGCGTTTCACCTCGACTTTATGGGTCAGAAACTGGCTCAATGACAAAGTCTCTTGGCTAACAGATCTCCAAGTCAGTATTTCACACCAGAGCACAAGTCTCAAGAATCTGTGGCCAAATTGGTCTTTTCCTAACTCTTACCATCTTGATAAATAAAATCATTTGCACATTTATCTGCAATTCTCACATTAAGTGACTGGCCAGGGGGTGTCTCTGCTGAAAATTTCAGGTGGATACAAGCCAGCATATCGCATCACCAAATGGAGCATCACCTCAGGTGTGCAGAGCTGGAAGGTAGGTGTGAAATCCATGTGGTTGTCCTGCAAACCTCTGAGAGAGGCTCAGTGGCAGTGCCTGTCAAAGTGGTCCCTTTGTGCTGCTGAAGAGTAGGTTCTAAAGGTGCTAATTGCCTTAATTTATAGGGCACCTGAAGGCAATTCAATATCCATTTAAGAGTTTATGGGTCAAAAGAAATGCTGCAAGAACTCTCAATGACTTGTGGAACAGTGTTGTCCTCTTCAAGTAGCAAAATGCCCTCAGGACTACAAGCTTGCAAAGTTTCACCTTTCCAGAAAGAAAAGGTTACAAAGACAGGATGGTGCAGCCAAAGGGATACACACTGAAGTCTGATTCCACTTTTGGTGAAGAGTTACGCTGTGGTTGGGACAATATCTGTATTTGTCTGGATTATACTGTATCTGTCTGAATTTTGCTTGGTCTTTTAAAGGACATAGTAGAAAGAGAGCAAGGGATGGATAGACCTGCTACATCCCAGACCACACATTTCATGTATTTTTCCTGGAGGAAGAGGTGGGAAATGTGCCTTTTCAAGAAGCTTCACGCCATTGGACACCAGGAAACAATCCAACCTTGAAGAGGAAAATGACAGACGGCTAAACTAATCTTAACTGTAACTTGAAGTCATGAACGCCTCACAAATAATAAATAAGCCAGGATAAGAGGAATAGATTTCTACGGTGGGTTGAAGGTCACACTGAGTAGCCCAGAGCAAAAATCATTTCCACTTGGATCTATAAGTGAGTCCCTTAGAAGCTCTCCTGCTTTGAATAGCAAGTAAGTGGCACTTTTGCAGAGCAGCACCCATTCTCAGACCTCCACCAGCTAACAACTGTGTTATTAGATGTAGAGACACCAGGCACTGCTTCTGTAAAGCAACATTTGGGAAACCTAAAGACTAATGGCTGTCTGAGTTCACTGGAGGCAGCCACCCTGGATGTCAACACTGATATAACCCAGGCTGGGACTAGCAGAAATACCAGTGCTTTGTTTAGTCTTGTCTTTTTGAGGCCTTTGGTGTTTAAGCCCTTCTTGAAAGCCTCCTGCTCTATCAGCATGGATGACAGAGCTGTTCTACCCATACTTTAAGCCCCCAACTTAAGCATTATCTTTGACCTGCAACTCACTTATGTCTTACAGACATCAAAAAGTCTTGCCCGCATCTGGAAAATTCTTTCCACAAAATGCTTCGATGCAACAGCCTTTCCTATTCCACTCCCCAGAAAGTCTTACTGAGGCTTTTGCAGTCTTGGGTTTCAACTAGTGCAGGTTTCTTTCAGCTGACCTTATCCCAAGCAGCCTTGCCCTGCTTTTATCCATTCAAAATACCACTTCAGAGACTTTCTTCTCCTGTCATTTTGATCATTTCCCACGCTGCAGCAGGCACTGAAGAAACAGCAGCCAGCAAAGAAACAGTCAACGGCTTCAGACTATGCTCAAACTGTCTTTCCCCTTCGGGAGGTGAAATGGTTCCTGAAGTCTCCTTCTCTGTCTCTCCCTGAAGGGTTGGTTTGCAGGAGAAGAGTCCAAACATGAGAAAAGAGTTCATACTCTATCCAGATAGGGAAATTAATTTGGTATTTTTTTGGATGCACCTGCTCAGTGGTGTTGAAGGAGTTACAAAAAATGGAATAGAAGACTATTTGGTGGGAAGTCATCACAAGACTCACAGTCTTGAAATACTGTTTGGTTTTGCTTCCTTCTGGTCTGGCCTGCTATCAGCCCGGTAGATGTTGGCATTAGGTTAAGAAAAACTATGGAAGAGTGCAAAACATCTGGAGGCTTCTGTTTTGGAGGCCGTTACAAAGCTGGATTAGTGTTATTTTTGGATCTTAGAGTAGTGATCCACTTACTAAAGACAAATGGATAAAGGTGATGTATCTCAATAATTATCTATAGGCCAAGTCCAAGTGCTTCTGGAGATCACAGAGACCTAAAGGACAGAAAGACTATCATGCTGAAGTTTTCTAGCTTACTAGAACATCGACTCAGTGTAGGTAAGGATCAACTAAATCATTTTCTGAATCATGATTTCTTGAGTCAGAAGGGTCCTTCATTGACTGCTCCAACACAAATAATTTCAGACAAGTGTCTTGGCTTTCTAGACCTGTTTGGGGAAGACTGAAAACAATTGGAGGAGGTAAGAAACAGAGTGAACCACTTTCAGAACATTCATCTTGTACAGGAAGAATGGTGATGTTTAGTGACTTCTTCCTTAGGAAAAGGAGTGTGACCAGCAGGTTGAGGGAGGTGATTCTCCCTCTCTACTCCACTCTCATGGGACTCCACCTGGAGTTCTGTGTCCAGTTCTGGAGCTTCTATAACAAGAAAGACATGGACGTGCCGGAACGTGTCCAGAGAAGGCCACGAGGATGATCAGAGGGCTGGAGCACCTCTCCTGTGAGGACAGACTGAGTGAGTTGGGGTTGTTCAGTCTGGAAAAGAGAAGGCTCTGGGGAGACCTTATTGTGTACTTAAGGGGGCTACAGGAAAGCTGGGGAGGGACTTTTTAGGCAGTCAGGCAGTGACAGGACTGGAGGGAATGGGTTAAAACTAGAGGTGAGTTGATTCAGATTGGACATTAGGAAGAATTTCTTCACCATGAGGGTGCTGAGGCACTGGAAGAGGTTGCCCAGGGAAGATGTGGACATCTCACCCCTGGAAGTGTTTTAAGACCAGGCTGGATGGAGCTCTGAGCAACCTGCTCTAGTGGGAGGTGTCCCTGCCCATTGGCAGGGGCGTTGGAACCAGATGAGCTTTAAGGTCCCTTCTAATCTTGACAATTCTAGGATTCTAAAAGCTTTTTTTTTTTTTTTTTGGATCTTCAGGAAATTTTGCTTCAGCCTTGAAATTGTGGATGAGTTAATTTTCTATGTAATTTCAAATATCTTGCCAGGTTAAATAAATTGAAGGTGCTGAGAATGAGGAAGTGCACTTGAGAAAAGGGTTTGTCTGGCCGTATACTTGAGGCATGTTGGGTTTGTAAATGACACTGGCTTTGGAGAGAGAAGAAAAACCATCAGTTTAGACTGAAGGTCAGGTTTGTTAGGTGTAATGTGAGCCTCAACTCTGAGATGACAGCAACCCATTGAAAATTACGTAAATCAGGGCAACAGCAGAAAAACATTTGCAGAAGAAATTAGTGCAGACAACTAAAAGGGTCAACTGTTGTGCAAAGAATCCGCAGAGGCAAAAGGCAGTTCATGAATGATTGATTGTGCTAAACTGGATTGAAAGATAACCCCATCTCAATCTCACAAAAAGAAAAAAGTAAAAAAAAAGAAGTAAGAATTATTAACCATATTAACTTGATGAAGTTCCCACGTTTCACATCTGCATGTTTTATAGCACTCTCACATGATTGCCTTGTGCATTCGCTAACTGAAACACTTCAAAGTTTAAGTCCAAGCAACTGGCATTATTTAAGTGCTGTGAATCTTTCCTCTATCAAGAAGGGTGGTGAGAGAAAGGAAGGAAGCCTGTAAATCATTTGCCCAGAGGAGCCATCATTTCATGAATAAGTTTGGTCTCTGCCAAGTGACCAAACAGAGGTCGAGTGACTTAATTTAACAAATCAAAAATAGCCACCAGAAGAATGCATGTCCCTTGATGTATTTTGATACAGAGCTGTTTATGAAGTGTTTTATTTCTCTAAAACCTTCTCCTTCTTCTCCTCTGCCTTCCCTTCTTTCACACATCCCCCATGAAAAACACCAGGGAATTTATTTTGGGTCAGCACTGACGTGCACAAAATCTTCAGAGCAAATATGGGTGACCACTACCTAAGTCATCCGTGAGCTTTACCTGGCGACAATTCTTTTCTTGAAGTTGACAGACCATTAAAATGCTGCCACTGGGTAAGAGAAATGAATAGTTCTTGGTGTTTATTATGTTTGCAGTTCAGAAAAGGCTTAGGAAAAGGTGGCCCTGTAGCACTTCAACGAGCACACAGCTGGGACAAAAGGCACTTGGTTCTCACGAGCTTCAAGATTATTCACATTGATCTACATGGTACCAATTTGGTGAATAAAACCCTTTGGTTCTCAGTAAAACCTGAAGGTTAAGTGGCACAATCTTGTCTCACTTGGCTTTTGGATACAAGGCTTTAGAGCTACCAACTCCTGGACCCCTGGGAAAGGAAGGATGACTGTCAAAGACTGAATGGCTATTGTGTGAAGAATTTGTTATCAGTATGTGATTGCAATCTGAAGAAGATGTGTAAAACAAGTCAGAGGTGCCTTCTGTTCTTTGTGCACCTGATTCATCCAGTTCATAGAATCATCATAGAATTGTTAACGCTGGAAAAGACCTCCAAGGTCACCAAGTCCAACCTTCTACCCAACACCTCCATGACCACTAGACCATGTCCCAGAGCACCTCATCCTCATGTTTTTTGAACACCTCCAGGGATGGTGACTCCACAAGTTCCCTGAGCAGCCTGTTCCAATGCTTAACTACTCTTTCAGTAAAGAAATTCTTCCTAATATCTAACCTGCACTTCCCCTGGTGCAACCTGTGGCCCTTTCCTTGTGTCCTGTTGTTAGTTACTAGAGGGAAGAGGCCAACACCGGCCTCACTACAACTTCCTTTCAGGTAGCTGTAGAAGGCAATAAGGTCTCTTCTCAGCTTCCTCTTTTTCAGGCTAAACAATCCCAGGCCCCTCAGCCTCTCCTCATAAGGCATGTTCTCCAATCTCCTCACCAGCTTTGTTGCCCTTCTCTGGACCTGCTCCAGCACCTCAATGTCTTTCTTGACCTGTGACGCCCAAAACTGGACACGGCACTTGAGGTATGGTCTCAACAGTGCACGATTGCTTCCCTTCTCCTACTGGACACAGCTGGTTTTGATCCAGGTCAGGATGCTGGTGGCCTTCTCGGCAACCTGGGCACACTGCTGGCTCATGTTCAGCTGGGTGTCACCAGCACCCCCAGGTCCTTTTTTGCCAGGCACTTTCCGGCCACTCCTCCCCCAGCTTAGAGCATTGCCTGGGGTTGTTGTGACCCAAGTGCAGGACCTGGCACTTGGCCTTGTTAAACCTCATACAACTGACCTCAGCCTACTGACCCAAGCTGTCCAGACCTCCCTGCAGAGCCTCCTACCCTCAAGCAGATCAACACTCCTACTTAATTTCATGTTGTCTGCAAATTTGCTGAGGGTGCACTTGATCTCCTCATCCAAATCATTGATAAAGGTATTAAACAGGACCAGCCCAAGCACTGAGCTCTGGGGAACACCACTTGTGACTGGTCACCAACTGGATTTAACTCCATTTAGCACAACACTCTGGGCTCAGCCATCCAGACAGTTTTTAAGCCAGTGAAGAGTCCACTTGTCTAAGCCATGAGCTGCCAGCTTCTCCAGCAGAATGCTGGGGGGACTGTGTCAAATGCTTTACTAAAGTCCAGGTAGACAACAGCCACAGCTTTTCCCCCATCTACTGGTCACCTAATCACAGAAGGAGATTGGGCTGGTCAAACAGGATCTGCCCTTCATGAACCCATGCTGGCTGGGCCTGATCCCCTGGCTGCCCTCCACTTGCCGTGTTCAAGTCAACTGAATTTTTAAACTCCAGTGTAAGCACCCTGCAATGTAAAAATCCATCTCTGTAGCTTCTATCACCACTAAGAGACTCCATCCTCCTGCATCACCTGACGTGTGCTGGTGTGCAAGATGCAATAAAACTCATCTCGCTCTCCCGTAATCATATCTGTAGTGATAAGAGGAGTAAAAATTGGGTTTTTTCTCATTTAAGCAAGCAGATATAACTTAGAGGTGAGACCAAATGCAGTCCTGTTAACCTAATATGAAATATCCGCAAGACTCTTCTGAGGTAAATTTAGAAGGCGTCTCCTTGACTTCTCAGCCAGTTAGGTAGCTTAATCTTATAAGTTATTATTAAAAAAATAAAATCCCAATGGGGACTTAAATACTTCACATGGATGCATATCTCAGCATGAGAGTCATCCTGCTCTTCGGAAGCTCTCTGTGATGTCAGTGCACAGAGATATTGATTTTTGCTTCAAAATGTGCCAAACCCACAGCTCTGCTCCAGTTCTGGAGAAGGGCTTTTCTAGCTCTTCATGGAGCTCTTCATCCACCTTTGTAGTAGCAATGATTCAGCTACGGCTGCAAGATGAAGATGGGCCCTGCTTCTGGAAAGTTCTGATCCTCTAGTTTTCATAGTATCATAAAAACATTTAGGTTGGAAAAAGACCTTTAAGATCAAGTCCAACTATTTTAGTTGCACCCACAGTTTCTTTACTCCTTATTCTAACTTAATATTCTTAAGAGAATAGGAGTCCTGGCTCTTCACAGTGCTGAAGAATGAAGCAGAATCCACATTGATAACTTTACCAGTATGAATGGTGCTTCACACAGAGGAATGAGACTCCAGAGCCCTTTCCACAAAGCTAAAGAAATCCAGTAGGAATGCCAGGAATAATAACAATAATACAATAAACCAGTTGTAAACAAGTAAGTCAGTTGTAAACAACACCAAATTCGTGGTAAAATAAGAATGTATGCTGCTGGAGAAGACTTCCTTAACACTAAAGTTCTCTGGAAGTGGTAAAGACATCTAAGTGAGCTGAAAGTCTGCCTATCAAGGTGTTCTCAGATCCTTTAGGCTAAAGTACCATAGAATCACAGAATGGATGGGGTTGGAAGGGACCTCTGGAGATCACCGAGTCCAACCCCCCTGCCAGAGCAGGGTCACCCACAATCCAGTAGACAGGACTGATCCCACCAGTGCGCTTCCTGATGCCTGCATGCTGGAGGAACACTGACAAACGTCAACAACATCTCACTGTGAATTACAAAAGCTTCCATTCACCTCCATCTGGAAACTGAACCAGATTGAAAGCAGAAATATCTACCAGGGGAGTCTGCACCCTTCACGTCCTGAGTAGCAAGTGCCCTGAAAGGAAGCGCGTTGGCGAGCGAGGGGGTAAGCGGCACAATCCCGGCCCCACGGCGCATTTGGCAGCGGCTGCCTCTCCACCACTGCCGAGAGCTCTGACACCCCATGCAAAGCACTATCAATCAACCAAAGCTTGGTACAGGTAAGGGGACACGCAGTCATTCCACCCATAGCATTAAAATGAAGCTAAGGATAAAGATGTTTTCCATTGGCCCAGCATTAACTTAAACTCATTCTCTCCTGGAAATCAAGAGTTGTTATCACTCGACTAGCTGAAGCAATAAAGCCTGAGAAAGATTTGGGAGAAACTCTCAATATTTCTCCCATTTCCAGGCTAATGTAGACAACTAGCATATATTTTCTTGCTTTCATGTCTATATATTTTTATTTATTTTTTTTTTTTTAGCTGTGATAGGGCCATTTCTGAAATAACTTCACCCTGCCCAAAGAACTGTGAGAAATGGCATTAAATAGCTACAGCTCTGTAACAAACCATAAGATGTACCCAAGAAGAAGAAACTTCTCTCATTTGGACCAGATTCACCCTGCACTGATGACAGGCTTTTCAATGGAAGAACTCATTTGCTGTGGGCTATGCGAATGAGACACCACGAGCAGCACCTTCAAAGCAGGAAGTAAAAAGCGCCAAAGTGAGCCAAATAAACTTTATAGTGAGATAAAATTATTATCCCACTCATTAGGTGGACCTAATGCATTACCTCTGCTGCGACCTTTAGACTCTGAAACATGCAATGAGAGAAATCATTGAGGGGAAGGGAAGAGAAAAACAGAAACCATTAAGAACTCTGGCCTTTAACTTTTACTTTAAAAAGATACAATATTGAAACATCCCACCCTTCTCTCCAAATAGAAGTTGCCATAAGCACTTTATCCCCTTCCCATATTTTAGCATTCTCTAGATGGATCAGATGGAGCAGATTTAGTAACCAATACCAGAGCACTACATCAAAATTCTATTATTCCATGCAACTGCATTATGCATTAAAATGCCTTGTCACCGTGAGATTCTCCCTTTTAAAATGACTACACGCTTGCTGGGCAGAGTATCTCTCAGGAGAAGACCCCTCAGTTTATCTTGGATTTGGAAAACCAAGTTGGAATTTAATCTTTCACATTTAAAGACATAGTTCTGATCTGTACTGTTGTTTCTGAGGAGTGTAATGGGCTGAATTATCACCCACCAGCAGCTTGAGACTGCTGCTTTCCCTCTGAAGGTCAGAGGCAGATGTTTCCCACTTACACCCCTGTAACTGGCCCAAGGTAGTCACTGTAGCTACCTTTTTTTCTACACAAGATTTCCCAGGAGACCTTCAGCTACTTACCCGGTAACTGCTCAGGTTATAGGGGGGTGCTAAATCTTGGCGGCTTGCAGAAAGCTGAAATAGTTAAGACAAGCAGAATTATTTCTTAACAAAAACTTAAACCAACTGAGAAATACACCTCTTGACAAAAACACAAGGAAGGGTGAAAAGAAACCGTTTTATGGTTAAAGCAGAACTGAAATCTGAGAGATGAAAGTTGGAATCTCTCAAGGAAGGCAGAGTGTGACAAGTTTCTCAGTTCTGTCAAAGGATTTCTGTCCAGATTTGGGACAACAGAAGTCTCCTCTTTCTTGCCGAGTTTAACTTCAGTAACTTCCTTTCAAATCTTCTGCAGGAAACAATAAAAAGTCTTCAACTTGAGAGCTAAGTGAAAAAACCTCCAGTGTTCAGAAAAACTAAAAATCATAGACTGGTTTAGGTTGAAAGGGACCTTAAAAGGTGGAAGCACCGACACGTGCGGATCATCTCTCCGCTCATGTCTGTGACTGGCATCACAGGGACCTGCAGTTGAAAGGCTGGACTTGCTGCCCTCAATATGCTGCAGGTGCCAGCATGGAATACTCACCCGATTCACATTAGGAGAGCTCAGGCTCCTGCGGTAGAGTTTTCCTTTTCCCATCAGCTGCTCTTTTACAGCAACTTCCTGCCAATCACAGAGAAGCAAAACAAAGAAAATTCTCCTGTTATGCAAAAATCCAACCTCCGCTCATCCCAGGATAGTTCTGTCTATGTAAGAAAAATGTTTCTAAACACCAGGATCACATAAGCTCCTGCCTGTGGTGTCTTTCATCTAAAGCTTGCACGTAACAAGGCTACAAGTGCACGAGTGAATAAATGTTAACATCTAGTGTACGGCTGATTGGCAGACATAGGATTTTACAGCTAGTTCTGATTCTCAGAGATGACTGTTACAGATGCAAAGACTAAGAGTAGCTATTTTTCCTAGCTGAGCTTCTATTTTAATCCTTTAAACTAATTATATATGACAGGGAACTGGCTTTCAATACTTGGAGTGCATCACACTTCACCGTCAATTTATAGTGGGCAGGCTCATGCTCTAGCTTGTTTTGCATAACTTTCTTTTGCACTTGCATAATTTATATCCAGAAGAACAGTTTTCAATAGAGGTTTCACTCTCCTGTATTTTTCCTGGCAAACAGATCAAGTTACAGGACTTAAGATTAACCCAATCGATGTCTTATTGACAGCACAGCTTTGGTTACTTCAAGGTAGAATAAGGGCAAAATGATAAGAATTCTACCAGCAACTTCAGGAACTATCACTAAAGCCCAAAGCTTCAGAAAGCAAAAGCTAGAAAGCAAAAGCTAATGCCACACAACCACTTCTCTGACCCATAATTAGCAACGCCCCGTCTTAGAACCAAACCAAGGATCCCAGAATAATGCATTTAACATAAAGCTTCCAGGCCCAGCCATCCCTATTGCAGGTAGTTGAGTGAGAACAGCTCTGTAAAGAGATTTGCTGCTTTGGACGTTTGCCACACACACACTTTATAAGGCTGAGGTATGTGCTGAAGTGATGGGTTTGGTTTGTTGGCCATCGTATGCACTTAGGAGAACGTTTGCATTGCCACCCACTCTTCTCAGAAAGTATAACCTCTGTCGTCTGCTCTACCCTCCAAACCAGACCTGGCGCAGACGATCCAAGGTGAGAATGTTCTCCACAGCCAGCACGCTCCGCAAATACTTCTCAATATAGGCTTCAGAGTCAGCTGGAGCTGTGTCTTCAACGTTGGCTGCCATTCTGGCTAGTGCCTCCCGCTCTTCAGCTCCTTGAGCATCCTAGGAAGATGAAAAGAAATGATTGAATCACAGATTGGTGACCTCTGGAGATCATCTCGTCCAACCTCATGGCTGAGGTTCACCCGGAGCAGGTTGCCCAGGATCACATCCAAGCGGGTTTGGAATCTCTCCAGAGAAGGAGACTCCACAACCTCCCTGGGCAGCCTCTTCTATCCTTTTAAAATAAAATAAAGATCTTTCACATCAGTTCTGAAAACTCCGTGGTTTTAAACATGCAGGACAGATTCAGTGTTGCTCTCCCTTAAGCTCAGGGGCCGATACAGACATCTTGTTGGAGATTTCTAAATAGAAGCCCCATTACATTGAAGGAACTCATGCCACGCCAACTGCTCCTACCACTGTCACAGACATCTCAAACTACACATGGTCATTGCTCTTTGGGCTTTTGTTTTTGGAGACTCTCCAGTGAGACACTGCCACTGATTAGGAAAAGGGCTTCGGATCCCTTTGGATATTTTGTAATTATAAAGCTCTCAAACATATTCAGGGCATTGTGAGGAAAACACAATTTCAAGTGATTTGCAAGAAAAAACAAAACAACCAACCAAAGAACGTGGCTTGAGGAACATTTCAAGACAGAGCACTAAATGCAGCAGAACATAAAAGAGGGAGTCAGGCAGCAATCAGACTTCTGGCTCTTCATGTGTTAATGTTTTTACAAGTGCTCTGATAGAGCATCTGTTTGGAAGGAAAGGATTAGCATCTAACTAGGAACAGCTCAGGAATCAACTATGAAGATGCTCAGGAATCAAAAGTCACATAAAGACATTACTTGGAAAAAAAGCACTTTGTTTTTTTTTTTACATATTCTCATGCTCCCTCCAGAGGCACTTCACCTACCCACCTTCACCCTCCCCTTTTTTCTCTCTCTTCAAAATGTTCTCCTCTAAGACCTGAGCAAATAGATGCTCACTCAACAAAATACAGTGACACTGATAAGACGCAGGTTGCTGCTAAGTCACAGCATGTAAAGGAATATGCTTAATCTTTTATAAGGCCCATAGTTCATGCTTGCAGCAGCAGGAGCATGCTCGAAATAAGGGGAAAATCAGCAAGGTAGCCAGTTTCAGATACTTAGATTTCTTATTCACCTCTGGAATATTTGAGACTATCTCAAAAGTGATTCCACAGCCAGGAATGGAACTTCGGTGAGACATTCTTCGGAGGAAAGTCTGTGCAAAACCCTGCGGGGAGGCAAAAAAAGAAAAGGAAAAATATTTCTTTCCTTAATGAAAACACAGCCAAAGGAAATATAGCTTATAATGAAAGAAGTCCAAACCCCAAAAGACTAGCTAATAAATACTAAGAGTCAAAGATTTTAACTCGGAGACAAATCACTTGCATGTCTGTATTTTAGTACAGAGGAAGAATTAACTTCCTCCGTCACAAGGTGACCGCTCAACCAGCACACAAAGCATTTGCTAGCTCGAGAGGTGTGGGGTTGTGTTTTTTTTCTGATGGAGCCCTAGGTGGCTTGTCCTGAATATTGACAAGCAGAGACATTAAATTCTTGACCAAAGAGATCGTTATGAAGAATGATTTAAGGGGCATGGTCATTGTTTATGCTGACTTGGCGCCTCGCAGGGTTAAGAACTGGACTGTTGAATTAATGCAGAGATGAGTCATTCAAAGATGCTGCTGAGACTGGAAAGGTTATTGACGAGGATTTTTAGAAACCTGCTAAGAAAGCCAAAGATTCCGTGTCAAATTAAAGTAAAAAACATCATCGACTAAATCCATAGAAAAGAGAATTGATGAAGACTTAGAACAATTGAAATTACTGGCACGCTCAAATTATCTATTGAATACACATGTCCATTCTACATGGCAAAAAATCCACTGCTCCCTGTCTGAGAAAAAGTTTTTGCCCAATCGAAGCACCAAGAACTGTAGTTCTTCTATTCCTGGCACTAAAAGCAGTTCCAAGTTGCCTACAGGGTTGCAGCTTTTCTGCTCCTGCTTCAGACTGTAACTACAGATGTGCAGAGAGAATAACAATTCAGGCTTTCTGCTCTGTCATTATCACTGCCAGGGGAAGCTGGATTCTGAGATGACACCGAACAAACTCTTCCCCACCATCTTTCTCAAGGATTAAATATTTTTGTAAGACACGATGCTGCAAACGGAACAACTTTCTGCTGTCTGTTTGTCACACATCCTGCTCTCACCTGCACGTTGCCGTAGGAGCACAAGCCAGTTGGAAAACATAGAAGACCCAGAGTGATTAACTTTGACAAATTACACCAGGGGACCCCTGCTCCAGCTATTGCTCATTTATTTCCTGCTCTGGCAGGGGGGTTGGACTTGATGATCTTTGGAGGTCCCTTCCAACCCTTACCATTCTGGGATCTCTAAATATCTGGATGCATAAACAGGAATGGTTACCAGGAGCGCGTGAACGTACTATGGGAGTAAGGAAACACAAGCTTTTTTGCACAGCTTTTGCAAAACACGAACTCCAAGCTCACGAGAAGTCAACTCCTTCTTCTTTTTCCAGTGACTGAGGATAAAGCGCTTTGTAGTTAATACAAATAAACCCAAATCTCTCATACTGAGCCTTAAAAAAAAAAAAGCTGCATTTTCATCCCCAATATAAAAGCTACCACTGGAAATTACTCGGCAGCTTAAAGTCTTGATGCACGGCATTGATACGGTGCTTCCATTCAGGCAGAGATGAAGGTAGATAGAAGAAAATAAGAGGCACGATGGCAGCATATTGCACAACAACGCAGCCTTCCCCTCTTGGAGCAGTGATAAACGTGGGGCAGAGGGAAAGGATGAGAGGAGCTGTACCTGTCTGCCGTAGACGTTAACGCAAATGCGCTTGCGTAACACTAACTGCATTTCTGCAGGGTGACTGAGCTGGACAGTGGCTCTCACAATAAGATAAACTCTTTCGTCTGCTGCTGTTCCTTTGCTGAGCTGGATACAGTTGTGGACTGTGGAATCCCACGAGGCTTCTGCTTTCACCTGCAAAGGAAAAAAAAAAATGTATCCTCTAATAAGCATAATTAGGTGTATAATTAACTGTAATTAATTAAGCATCATTAACAAAAATACATAATACATAAATTTGGAGAGTCAGCTTCGTTCCCTGGAAAGAAAAAGCCCTGCACTTGAGAAGAGGCCATTTAAAAATCAAGATTAGTTTGCCAGATGAAGACGTTGGGATTAAAAATGCCACCTTGCTCAAACTCTGGAACACTTCCTCTTGAAAAAAAGAAAAAAAATCATCTTTGATACCCACAATCATTGCAAAGAGATTATAAAATATGCAGAACCACGGGACCATTTGGCCTAATTTATTAAGATCAATCAGAGAGCAACAGGGATCGCAGAGAAAATCTTCCATCGCACCACATAAACTCTCCTGTCTGGATCTAAGAAATAATGTTGCTGAAACATTTCTAGGAATACAGAAAAAAAAATGGATTTTCTCTTCTGGAGTGTTAAAATGTAAGTATTACTGAAGATTTAAATGGTTTCATCTTCAAGCCATAAGAAAAGCAGCTTCACAGCCATCTTTCCAGGCTTTGAAACCAAAACAGAACAAGAAAGAAACCCTCCTAAGACCATCACAAATCAAGCTCCTCTAGAAATACAAAAAGAAATCAGTTTCAGAAGCAAGGCGCAGGATCTTAACAGTAAAAAAAAAATCAGAGATTCTAAATTTAACAGCCAAACTTATAAACCAACAACTGTAAAGCTGTGAAACTATGAGCTGTGTGGCACAATGGAGCATAATGAGGTAGACAGGGTAGCAACAGCTAAGACTGTTTGGTTTTTCAGCTGGGGGCTTCCGTGCTCAAGGGTTTTGTTTTAGTTTTATTAAACATGAACTCAGAATCTCAAGCTTTTGGAATGCTTGGGTTTAGATCAAGGAAGAGCCTTGTGTTTTAGTGGTTTTTCAACTCATGGTTAAATCCTAGCAAATATTCCTTGAAAACAAAGTGTC
Organism: Chloroceryle amazona; assembly: GCA_027560015.1. Taxonomy (NCBI): domain Eukaryota; kingdom Metazoa; phylum Chordata; class Aves; order Coraciiformes; family Cerylidae; genus Chloroceryle; species Chloroceryle amazona. The sequence continues at coordinate 55,697 of JANHFX010007962.1, read as the reverse complement.
AGTCATATTAAGAAACAAGTGGAGTATCCTTTGTATGCCATCCTTGATGCATTACTTTCACACCTAAATATATCAAGAGAATAACTTAAAACCTCCTGATCTAAACATACTGGTCTGCATCTCTGCTCACCTCACTGTCGTGATGCTTCACAATCTGCAGTTCAAAGAATTCCTCTTCCTCTTCTGCAACGAGAGTAGCATCCCACCCACCCGCTTCTGGGTCATCAAGGTTATCTTGGGAACTGAAGTCATCAGCTACAAATGAAAGTGGATGCAGAAAGTGAGGAGACACAAAGCAATTATCCTTTCTCAAAAAACCAAACCCAAACCAACCCATCTGTCAAGTCAGGAATTCCCAGTTTCATCACTAACTCCCCTGTGCACAAAGATTTGGGGATACACTCTAACATCCTCCACTGTGTGGGAATCTCCCCACGCTGTAAACACCCCCTCCTTGCCCCCAGGTCTATTTTCAGCACTCCTGCTCAGTATGTTGCTCATTTGGCATTAGTTGGGTGTTGTGGGGTTTTGTTTTGGTTTTTGTTGTGGTTTTTGGTTGTTGAACAAGTAAAAATACAGTACTTCCAGATCATGATTAAACCCTTAATCTGTTTCTTGAGAAGAAGCTCAACCTGTTCTGGCTCAAATCCCTCACCATGAATGAATTATTAACTAGCTGCTCTCTGAAGCCATTTGATATATCAATGTGCTTTTTGAGGTGAACAAACCAGAAATGCAAATGGCATTGCAGCAAAGATCTCCCTACAACAGGCAGGATGCCACCTCCCTACTCTCACCCGATGCTTCTAATCTCTTCTAACCTCTTTGAAACATCTCAACAAGGATTTGTTCAACTGATTAGGCACTGATGGCTTCCTGGACTACTGTGGGGTTGCCCTTTCTCGGCTACAATTTCCCATCTTTGGTAGAAGTATCTGACAAATACATTGATCGAATTGGATCTTGTACTGGATGTATTGAAACACACATTATATCCTTGTGAGACCTCAGAAAGAACATTCCCAACAGTATTTTTTGTCTTTACACTGGCTTTTGCTGTTCACACCCTCAGGTGGACTCATTTTATTACGACTATTTCACTTCATAGAATTATAGAATGGTTTGGGTTGGAAGGGACCTTAAAGCTCATCCAATTCCAACCCCCCTGCCATGGGCAGGGACGCCTCCCACTAGAGCAGGTTGCTCAGAGCCTCATCCAGCCTGGCCTTAAACACTTCCAGGGGTGAGATGTCCACATCTTCCCTGGGCAACCTCTTCCAGTGTCTCACCACCCCCCCAGTAAAGAATTTCTTCCTAATGTCTCACCTAAACCTACCCTGCTCTAGTTTAAAGCCATTGCCCCTTGTCCTATCACCACCTGCCCTTCTAAGAGTCCCTCTCCAGCTTTCCTGGAGGTCCCATTCAGGCCACTCTAAGGTCTCTCCAGAACCTTCTGTTCTCCAGGCTGAACAGCCCTAACTCCCTCAGCCCGGCCTCATAGGAGAGGTGCTCCAGCATTATTAAATATCTGCAGAACATTTGGATTATTAAAACCAGTGATTCCTTCCATATATAACGCTGTGTATTTTGAAACATGAAACGATGTGTTTCAGTGAAAAATGTGCGCTGTCAAATTAATCTACTTGCCATTCCAGGCATTTCTTCAGTTTATTAGCTTGCTTTAATTCTACAGTGTCATTGGTTGCACGAAGTTGATTTCAAAGCACCCTGTCATTTTAAGAACCACTTACCATTCAAGTCAAGGAAAATAACAGGAATGTGAGTTTCCATACCAGGCACAGGAGTCCTAAAATATAAGACAGGGACAACGGCAGCATTTAAACTAATGCAGATTTACCCAGCACACGTACCTTATGATCCAAGCCCACGGTACATTACATTCAGTACAGCTGCAATTTTAAGCCAGGCCATTGATAACCTTGGCGAACGGCTTTATTTTAATTTACCGCTGCAGATTCCAAGAGACTCAACTCAATTGGTATTTCTTTTATACCAGCTCTCTTAAAAGTATTATATTCTTCGACCTCTGCTTTCAGAAATGTTTTCTCCCTCTAAAATGCTGATAGCACAACCAAGTTTTTTTTTTACTCTGACACACGCATTTGCTAAATGCAGCCCCCTCTGCATTAGCGGTGGCAGGGGGGACAGCAGAGTGAGAATCAGAAAATCCAGCATTGTTTTAATTTTCTTAGTTGTTTAGGGTCCTTAAGCATGCGAACATCGGAGAGGAATGCTCGACAAGGGCAGGGTTGGCTTATGACATCCAGTTTAGGACAGAGCTGGGAAAGCATGTGGGTCATCTACACCAGGAGCAGAAGCACTTGACTGGTTGGGTGTGTGGATCACATTGAAATCTTTTTGCATCAGACTTTTTAAATTAACAGTGATGCTGCCACGCTACAAAGTTGTTAATATCCTTGCTTACAAAATACACAACTTTAAGAGTCAAAGCTGCTCTTTAAGGCATCCTTCATATCATGGAAGGAGGAGTCACCCACGTGGTGTTTCATCCGTTTTTAAAATGAGATATTCCATAGCCCAGCACTTTTAAGCTACACACCATTAATAAGGTACTAAAAATGTAATGTGAAGTACGAAAGCCCTTGAGACTCCTTGTTGCAATTGTAGCCACAACACGTTTGGACTTGATGGTGAACAGGAGCAGGCTGGAGTCTCATGTCATACCTAAGGTGCTTGAATCATACTAAACATTTCCTCTGGTGCAAACGTGTTCAAAACAGATTCTTCCTCAAGTTAAGTTTCCTTCAGCTTCACCATTTTCAAACCTAGTCCAAGGCTTTGATGTGAAAGCTGACACGGTTCTAACAAGTATTTATGTTGCAGAAGTACCAGCTCGAAGGAACTTCAGCTTAAAACTCCACGAGGCTCAATTCCATCATCTGAAATTTCCATTTCAGAAGGTTGAAAGCAACTGAAGATGAGAGGTTTGAAGTGGAACAACCTTCTTTCCTTACCTGCAGTTGTTACAGCTGCTATAGTACACCAATCTCAGCCTAGTCTAGTTTACTGGTTTTCATGTTTAGAACATTAAACAGAACCCTTGCTGGCTCAACAGACTTTGCACTCAAAGTGGGAGCGCCCCAAAATGCTCCTGGAGATGCAGTTTGATTACGATGGAGCAGCCTTTTAAGTGAATGAACTAGGTAATTAACATATTAGCTCATTTTTTTTTGCAGGGTAAGTGCCGTGGTAATAAACATTGATCCCATTTTTGGGTTTTGTTTTTTTTTTTCAGGAGGCTATAATTACACTCTGATCAATAATAGTATCGTTTACTAAATAGCATTTCTGCATTTCAGATACACAGCCTAATGAAATAATTTAAGCCACAGGCCTAATTTTAACAACGTTGCTCATCCAGTGTACAGAGGCCAGATTAAGGAAGGGCAAAAAAATGGCAACAAGCCAAGCCAGGAACAGCTCATGCATCATTTTTACATTTCTTCTTGAATATGGCAACGCGCGTTCGTACCACTCGGCTGGAGCTCCAGGGATCCCGCTGCCAGCAGAAGGAACCATGACAGCGTTCCTCTCTTCGGTGAGTGTCAACCTCATCTCTAAAAGCTGTGCCTCCCGATCTGCATCGTCTTCTGTTTTATCTGGAGAAGCAGCATGGTCAGTCAGGACAACAGAGAGCATTTCTTACTCGGTGCCTTTATCAAGTGTCGATGCTCTACTGGCATCCGGAACAGAATAGAACCCAGTCCGCTCAGAAATTCAAGCACACAGAGGAGAAACATGTGGTACATATGAACAACAAACTTCACAGAATCACTGAATCGTTAAGATTGGAAAAGACCTTCAAGGTCACCAAGTCCAACCATCTACCCAAAATTATCATGACCACTAAACCGTGTCCTGAAGTGCCACATCTACATGGTTTCTGAACACCTCTAGGGATGACGAGTCCACCACCGACCTGGGTGGCCTGGTCCAAGGCCTCACCACTCTTTCAGTGTAAAAAGTTTTCCTAATGCCCAATTTAAACCTCCCCTGGTGCAACTTTAAGCCCATTACCTCTGGTCCTATCACTGGTTACTTGTGAGAAGAGACCAACACCCCCCTCACTCCAACCTCCCTTCAGGTGGCTGGAGAGAGTGAGAAGGTCTCCTCTCAGCCTCCTCTTATTCAGATGAACAACCCCAGATCCCTCAGCCGCTCCTCAGCAGCCATGTTCTCCAGACCCCACACCAGCTTTGCTGCCCTTCTCTGGACCCATTCTAGCACCTCAATGTCTTATACTGTGGCATCCAAACCTGAACACCATACTCAAGCTGTGGCCTCACCAGTGCTGAGAACAGGGGCACAACCACTTCCCTACTCCTGCTGGACACACTGGGTTTGATCCAGGCCAGGATGCCGTTGGCCTTCTTGGCCACCTGGGCACACGTTGCTCATCTTCAGCTGGGTGTCCACCAACACCCCCTGGTCCTTTCTTGACAGGCACTTTCCAGCCACTCCTCCCCAAGCCTGGAGCGTTGCCTGGGGTTGTTGTGACCCAAGTGCAGGACCTGGCACTTGGCCTTGTTAAACCTCAGCCCACTGATCTCAGCTCATCAATCCAGCCTGTCCAAATCCCTCTGCAGAGCCGTCCTACCCTTGAGCAGATCAACACTCACACCCAACTTGGCGTCATCTGCAAAACTGACAGAGGGTGCACTCAATCCCCTCGTGCAGATCATTGATAAAGACACTAAAGATGACTGGCCCCAAAACTGAGCCCTGAGGAACACCACTTGTGACTGGTCGCCAACTGGATTTAACTTTGCTCACCACAACTACCTTCATTCAGGCCTCTTAACTTCATTTTCTCTGAAAGCAAACTACTGGTGAGTTCAGAGACTCAACTCTGCCTTAACTCCACTTCTAAATTTTACTACATATTAAAATAGAGAAAAAATGTGTGCACGTGACTCTCTCAACCTGTCACTGTTGTCACCTTTATTGGTGTTTTGCTTACCGGGTTTCCCAACGAGTTTTTGCAATTGCTGATCAAGATACTCCTGGCGCTTCGTTAAGGCACACAGCCATTTCCGACGGAGCCTCTCCAAATCCCTATCCTGTAAAAGGGAAGTACTCGTGGTAAATATTGACCCAGGAGAGCCATGGTTTCCTATTTGTGGCTTACACGTTTCCTCAACCCATACTCAAGAAGCGGATAAGAAAGACAGAGGAGATGTTCAACGTATCACTTTGCTCTTCTCTATTTTCTTTCGCATGGGACAACTTAAACAGAAACACAGAAGAGCTGAGGTTGGAAGAGACCTCTGGAGATTGCTCTGTGCACAAAGGAGGGTCAACCACAACAGCTTGTTCAGGGCTACGTCCAGTTGAGATTTTAATATCTCTAACTCCACAGCCTCTCTAGGCAACCTGTTCCAGTGTTTCTCATGTGAAGTGGAGACTCATAGCCTCTTGTCCGCTCACTGGAGACCACTGAGAAGAGCCCAGCTCTGTCTTCTTTACCCCCTCCCATTTACATATGTTGACAAGATCCCATCTGAGACTTTTGCTCAAGGCTAAACAACCCCAGTTCTCTTAGCCTTTCTTCACAGGTCCAAACCCTTAACTTTCCACTTTAATCTGAAGTATTTTTGCTTGCCAGCCTGAGGCAGCTCTTTCTGTAGCTGTTACTCTGTACTACCCAGCTGAACAATCTTCACTTTATGAATCACCTTTGTCCCCAACGTAGTCTAAAACCCCCTAACCCCTACCATGTGGCAAAGCTAGAAACCCCAGTCCTTACCCCTGACTCGCCACTCACTGTTTAGCAGCCTCCTCTCAGGAATCCATCCCTGTCCCTCGTCATGCCACGGCTCCTTTTTACGGCATTTGCAACAGCCTTTACAAATATTTTTTCTTAAGAGTTCATGTCCTTCAGAAAAACCCCACCTCAGTATCCTCAAGAACATTCAGTTCATTTGTCTCTGGTGTAGAAATGCTCAGAAATGACGAATGATACTCTACAGGCAGCATGTTTGGTGCCACAAAGATGAGCTATCGGCTCTCGGATGCCTTCAGGCAAGGCACTTTTATGGCAACAGCAGTTCAGATTCATTCCACATCAAACTACAGCAACTACTTTGTCAAGAAAAATGGGTGGATGCAAGAACAGCAACTAGAGGTGTACTACTCCCCCACAGACCCCTACGAGTATGCTGGAATCTGTCAGAGAGCATTAAACCGACATCTCTGGCTATACTAAGCTGAGATCTATAATGCAGATCATGTGCTTTTGTTAAAGTTATTCACAAGAAGGAGAAAAATAGATCACAGATATTGTACCTCATCAGTTCCTCTTTAAGGCTTATGTTACTGTGGTATTAAATACGAAAAAAAGAGAGACAAAAAAAAAAAGCCCAGCGTGCTGATTTCAATAATTTTATCACTGCTGTCTTAGGGCTCTAGGAACAGAATCCCTGTTGCTTGCCCAAGGGTTAATCACTCTGCAGTGTACTCCAGCTCTCGCACACATGAAACGTTCACACTATGAAACAGCATCATCTATTTTGGCTGCATCTGTGAACGCTGCCATGCCTATTCTTGTTCTTGATAAGGACAATCTCAGCCTAACCATAGTCTGTCCAGAAGGAAGATTCCTTCCCCCAAAACACCCAAACTGAAAAGCAACTGGATCTTGTTTTGGAAAAACACGTTAACACACCTTGTTCTTTCCCTTTCATCTCTCTAATCCACCATCCAGCTTTGTCTCATGACAACCCACACAATTCTTAAGCTTTTAACCTCTTCAGAAGACAGGCTCGCTGCATATTCAGCCACTACAACAGAGATAAAATGCTGATCCTCCTCTAACATGCCTTCATCTGAAAACGTCCCCAGTTTGTAAGAAGAGAGAATTCAAAATCTTTACCTGATAACTGTCCATTTCATCCTCTTCTTCCTAGGCCAAAACACACAAAGCCATGTCATGAATTATTTTGGGTTTTGATAGCGGGGAACACATTGAATACAAAAAGTGTAACTATTTTAAGCAATATTAGCAGTCTCTTATGGAAGTCTGAGCTTAGCAAAGCATGGTCACAGAATTCAAATGCATTGACATCCCCGAAATCATAGAATCAGAAAATGCATCAGGTTGGAAGGGGCCTCCAAAGGTCATCTAGTGCAGCCCCCCCCTGCACTGAGCAGGGACATCCTCAACCAGAGCAGGGTGCTCAGAGCCTCATCAAGCCTGAGCTTGAATGGCTCCAGGGATGGAGCTTCCACCACCTCCCTGGGCAACCTGTTCCAGTGTTCTCAGAGAAAAGGACTTCTGAAAAGCCTGGCAGAAAGGACTCAAGGTGAGCTTGCTGCAGCATTCAGAAAAGAAAACCTGTAAACATCTCAGCCAGTTGTTAGGGAGTTGGACAAACTCTGTTTGCAACACCAGGCCTCCTGACAGATTCATTTCCATCCTTTTCCAGCGGGAGACATATAGAGTCATAGAAGCATAGAATGGATGGGGTTGGAAGGGAGCTCTGGAGATCATGGAGTCCAACCCCCCTGCCAGAGCAGGAGCACCCAGGGCA
>JANHFX010007961.1:29579-45258 GCA_027560015.1 Chloroceryle amazona | reverse complement strand
AGTTGCATCAGGGGAGGTTTAGAGTGGAGATTAGGAAGAAATTCTTCACTGAGAGAGTGGTTGGGCACTGGAACAGGGGTGGAGTCACCATCCTTGGAGGGGTTTAAAAAACGAGGAGAGGCTTTGGTCTGGTGGATAGAGAGATGTTGAGATGAAGGTTGGCTTTGATGGTCCTAGAGGTCCTTTTCAACCATAATGATTTTATGATTTGTACTTCTCTAGGACTCAGAAACTACAGAGAGCACAACTGCACAAAATATCGAAGTGCTCTTCACTCATGAAGAGAACAGATGGAGGTCTCAAAGCAGCTCCCTGTCAGCCTGCAAACAGACACACTGTCACTCAGTTTGCTTAGAAGGAGGTTCAGCTTTACAGTTTTGGTGTAATTCTGTCCTTCACATTTGTGCAGATTTCCAGCTGTAGCTGAGAGAAATCTCTTCCAAATCAAAACTGAGGATGGCTGTCCCATACCAACATCTCCATTCTTCTGCTACAGGTAACTGAGTCTGACACAGATCTGCTACAAAAGCCACCCCAGCTCCTCCTTGAAATGTCCTCGGTTTGGAAACATTAAACCACAAATGTGAACCACAAATGTGTGTAACTGAAGTGAGCTGTTACGTCAGCACTTGAGAGAGAAAGAAGAATATGTGCTGTAGTGCAAGACTTCTGTAAACTTGTATGCATTCATATACGAGGACACGTGACAGAGTTTTATTAAAATAAAAAGCTTTAATACTTTTGCATTTAAAAGATTTAGCAGAAAATAATGGCTACAAACGCTACAACAACATACGTGTTCAAAACGTTTTCAGTGCTTTCTTTCAAAGTTCAACATTTTGGCAAAATAAGTTTTTCTGTATATACTTCAAGAGTTGGCTATCATAATACTGATATAAAATACTTCATGTGGACTAAGGTCAGGTGCATAAAATACAATAAGTAATAAAAGATACTGTTTGTATAAACATTTAAAGTATAAATTTCCTTAGATAACATGCAAATACTGCAATATTTTAAATGGCACTTAAATATAGATACTGGGAGTCTTTATAAATTTGCATCCAATATGAGATTCTGAAATGTACAAAACTCTAAAGGAAGGTGTTTCTTCACTGAAGTCAGGTCCGAGAATAGAGCTTGATTGTCATCTTGCAAGCACTGGGCCCAATGTCCTGCAAATCCTCACCCGTCCAGGTAAAGGTGTCTCCTGGGATCGGCCCATGCCTAGTTAGCTTTCTTCATAATAAAATAGGAAGGCATATTTACATGAGAATAAACGTATACATTTTTGGTAAGGTAATTAAGTAGCAGCAATTTGTTTCCTCCAAAAGTGATGTTTAAAATAGGTGCACGCTTTTCGTTGTCACTGACAGGCAGACGAACAGTACAAAATTTAACATTCTTCAATCAACTTCAAACACTGGTTTTGTCATTGCTGGAAAAAAAACAACCTATGAGGTCCCTTCTCACGAAAAGCGTAGTGTCAGAACCTTCCAGAATCGTCCTCTGCTTCCACGACCAGTGGAAAACAATCTCATGGTGCTGGAAGAGTCACATGACTGGTAATGAATACGCGAATCATCTTTTGCATTATTCCAAATTCTCGTAGTCTGTCCTTGAGAAACATTGGTTCATCAGAACGTCTACAGCTTTCGCTTTCTGGTTCAGTGATCAACAGTTCTGAGTGTCCTTCACAACATAAACCACTGCAAAGCACGGGTGCGTGTCTTCGAAGCACTTACTTATCACAGGTTAATGCTGACAAGGTGAATAAAAGGCTTACGAAGAGGGAGTGCAGAACAGGCACCACTTTAACAGAAGGGGAAGAAATGCTAAAGGAGACTTGCACTTGAGATGCAATCAGAGCTGACAGCGGCACGTGTGATGCCAACGTTGGACTGTCTGAATTTATCAGTGACTCTATCTTTTCTGCTTCTTTATTGCAAGCTTCAATCTAAAGAAAAGGGAAAAAACAGTTATTATTTCTTGCCATGCAAAATGCCAGTGCAAAAATGTTGCTAGATAGTAAAATTCAGGAAAGAAAATATCAGTTATTCCCAACAGCAAGTAAGAGTTATAGAATTTTGGCTATAGAATTTTGGGGTGTATTTCTTGGAAAATACATTTGAGCTCTTACCATAGACTGTGCTGCTATGGAAACTACTGTGGAAGCCCTGAGCAGGAGCTGAAGGGAAGGAAGGAAGCTACACACTGCTTACTGTGGTGATGGTTTTGAATATTGATGCCAAAAAGCTCACAGTGAACTGTAACTAAAGTACCTCTAAAACTGAGCACTCCCTGACTGACTGACCATGAGACTGCCTTGACGTCTCCAACTGGAAAAAATCAGGATTTATTACTTACTGGGCTTTTTATTCCAAATCAGGGAAAACTGATTTGTGGGAAGGGAGGAGAGGAAGGGAAATACCAGGCCCAGGTTTCCATTCCCCCACTGACATCATGGTAATTATGAACTTATGTCAGGAAATCGATTTCTGCACCTGAGCTCCTGCTGCAGCCCAGGAGTCAATTTAGTGCTAAGTGTCTTTAGCAGCTTTGGAAGCTGCCTCTGGGGAAGTTTTAACTTGAGAAACTCACTACCTGGGGGCCCACAGCTTTAAACCCTGCGGAACTTCTATCTCAGCAATGGTGTCACCAGGGAGACAGCAGCTCCTTCCTGGCTTCGGGCAGCCTCTCTGCTTTCAGTGCTCTCTGCAGGAGCCTGCCAGCACCTGCTGCAGATGCAGTGAGGAGCTGACCAGATTCCTGAGGCTCAAGACCTCGCCTCCTAAGTTCTGGTAACGTTCTGGGCTACTTCTGTTAAAGAAGGAGACATAAGTTGGAGCTATTTGGCCATAACAGGGTTGCTCTAGCAGTAAGACAAGCAAAATACACAAAATTTATCTGCACGAGAACCAGACGCCCCATCAGATACTGCAGCCTGCAGAGCTCACCGCAGGGACTCCACCAACTTGGAGCGCAGTGCAACTTTAGCCCCCTCCAGCAACAACTCTGAGCGTGCAGAATTAGACTGCAGAAATACAGTGGAAATCAGAAGTGGCCATGCATATAAAATAAACAACTAGGAAATGACCCTGCCTCAATTCCATCTGTACTGGTAAAGATAAGGGGGTTACTGGGGGTAGGTTTGCTCTCCCCTTCCTTTTCAAAGCAAAATACTGCATTTTATACCAATCCCCATCAACGTGTCAGGTAACAGGCTGAGCACTGAGTCTGCAAAGGTACTGCACTCTGGAAACAACTACAAGATGCCAAGGAATTATGTTCCTTTTATTGGGAAGCAGATAATCCTCACTGGGCTCGCGCAGCTCACCAAGCAGAAAGTAAAAATGAAGCAACAGCTTCAAGACAGTAACAATGCAGTACCTGGCCAAAGCTTTGCTGCTTCTATTGCTCTGAACTGCTCCTAACTTTGAGCTGCAGCTGCTGATTTACTTGTAGAGCTTTAGTAGTGTGAGCATTAGGTTCCTGTTTGCTCCCATTGACTAGCTATGCCACAGCAAGATGGGCAGCTCAGTGGAATGTTCTTTCCTTTGTAGGTTGGAACAGCATTTTGGGATCTCTCAAAACTTTATACCGTGAGGTGGAAAGGGCTATCAAACCCAGGATGATCTCAGTAGTATCAGCAGGTTCTCTGTGGTATGAACTAGTGCTTAACATCAGGATGTGCACGAGGTGTTCACATGATGTCAGCACCTATGATGTTCTTCAGCCTGGCATCACATATACTGCAATCTGCTTTGAACACCGGAGACAAACCAGCACCATTTTTTATGCCAGTGTGCATTTAATATACAATTAATATTAACTGAAGAGGTTATTCAGCAATTTATTTATTTTCATCAGTTAATATTTTATGTTATTTTAGCCACAGAAAGTTGAGGGCTCTGCATTTATCAGAACAAAAATTAGACTACTCTTTGGCTTTCCTTCACATCACCCTCCATTCACCCACGCTCAAAAGTCTCTTACCAGAAGAGCAGGATTCTTATGACCCATTTTACCACCCAGCTATTCAGACTGGAGTCACTGGGGAAATGCCAGTGTATTCAGTACACAGGAAAATGCAGTTTTAAAACTCTCATACTGAAAATAATCAAGTGTACACATGTACAAAGGAAGAGAATCCATGCTGGGTAAACAGAATAACATCGTCTACCTGCAGTGGTCTGGGGTTCTGATCCACAGGAATGATGAGAATCACGATTTCAGATTCTATGCTCAAGTACCCAAACACATCACACTGTGGCACTGAGACATGCAGGCGGATTTTTTCAAGTATGTCGAGCACTGTAATAGGCTTTTTGTTTGTTACCTGGAAGAAAACAAAGAACTCTGTGGATGATGTGACACTATGCGAAATGGCATTTCTCCTCTTCAGTTTAATAGCTTGATGTCAAACCAGAACATGTGTTTCAGCCATTAAACTACTCAGTTCTAATCTCCAGCAAAAAACCCTAAATCATTCCATGATTCTAGAACATTCTAAACATTGATTCTGACTGTAAAAAACCCACTAAAGCCAAATTCCCCTAAACATAAAAAAAGGGGAAAAAGTGATTTACTTCTTAAATTAACTGTCATTTTGATAGATGTTGCTCTCCACCTTCATGGTTAGTGTGTATAGGCAACACAGACCTCAGAATAATGCAAATAGTTTTCTGTTACAGCAGCTTGTGCTCCCGTGATGGGAAACAAGAGGCAGAGCAGCCTCATCAGCTGGCAGCCCTCTACCATCGCACGACCTGTCCCAAGAGCCACCAGAAGTGAAGAGCTGTGGCTTTGTGAAGACAGGTAGAAGATGTTTGTATCTGTATTGTGTATATATATATATTGGAAAATGGGACGTTTCAAGGTTGCTACGTAACTGCCAGGTAAATGTATTTTCGTGTAAAAATTCTCATCTCTGTTCTGCTGTCTGTCTCTGACAAACAGTAACTTGAATGGGGATGCTCAGTCTGTTTAAAGACTACCACACTTTAAATGTTTTTCACCCTCTTTCCAGGTCACTTCTGGGTGTGTTGAATGGTATAGACACCAACACAAACACTTCACTTGTGACTTCTGGCCATTCTGATTTAGCTGCAAGAAATCCATCCCTTTTACCTGACTATAGCTTCGCCTCTTTTAAGGCAGGACCTTAACAAATGGTAATCTGGAAAATCAGAGTGGACTGTATGAATCCATGCATCACATTTGCAGGGCATCGCACAGGGCCTCCTATACCTTGTTTTCCTTCTCATAACCTCATTAATTGCTGACTGATCAACAAACCCTGGTTAACCGCTCTTAAAACAGAAACACGGGGATACCTCACAGATGACCGATAGTGTGAGACTTGGATTTTCATGTTTTACATTAGAAACCTAGTAGATTAGATGACAATTTTAGCAGATCTCTAGTGTCTCCTTGCTCTGGGTAGATGCTGACTTCTGTTTTCTGCTATATTTATAAAAAAAGGCCACAGGGACATGGGGAGAAAAAGGTCAGATTTATAGACCATTTCAGCAGTTGAAGCACTTTCTTCTGACCTGAACCACCTGTCTGAACTGAAATAGGCAGACATTACTATTCCTTGCCCTCCTGGGTTGGTTAAATTGTATGCAAGCATTTCTAGCAATGATTACATCTACTTGAGACTTGACCATCGTGTATGCAATGGATGCATACACTGTATGTACACATACACTGCCAAAAGCAAGAGCTGCACACCAATCCTACAGTTTTACTGATGGCATCAGAGGAGATCACTGTTAGTAACATTAATTTCATGTAGATGACAAAGTATAAGATCTACTCAAATCCAGAGTTGAGCACTTGCTCCAGTATCACAAGGAGGTACCTAGCTGGCCTCCGACTCTCTGGGACAACAAAGGCACAGAGGTTCTCAGTCTCTGTGCTCAGGGCAGTGTCTCTGATGACCCCTGACTGTAGATTCCAAAAGAGAGAGCTTCTGTCAAACTTCTGTAATTTCTACTATGTGCTAAGAGAATACTGATGTGAATGTATTTTAAATTGAAAGATAAATATATATTTATATATGTGAGTTCTGAAAACTTGGAAGACTGTATTGTGGTGTTTGGTGAGCAAAAGAAGGCAAAGTTAGCAGTGCTGTAGTAACCAAGGGAAGGAAAAAGCAACTACTAAGTACCCTAATCCAGGTATTATCACCAACTAACTTCAGTATCTACTTGCCAAGTCCAATAGATTCCTTGAACTAAAGAGCCTTCTCCTAACTAAAATTGAACATTCTCTTCACCGCCACATGTAGTGATGTCTGAACTGAGGTGTAGTCGTCACTGTGTCACTGGTACCATCACAGATGACAACTGGAAGACATTCCAGGATGCAGTCACAACCTACGAGACACTGTTACTGGGCAAAACTGGTCAGTGCACGCACGTGCAAACACACAGTCTCTGAGAGGAAATCAGCAGAACATCAATCAGCAGCCCACTCTTGAGATGAGAGCCAACCATATGCAGAACAGAACAGAACCAGGAGTCATCGTCTGCCTTTACTGACCCCTCCAGCCCCTCCCCAGGAGACACTGATGAGGTCCCAGAGGAGGGCCACCAAGATGATCAGGGGAATGGAGCATCTCTTGTATGAAGCCAGGCTGGGGGAGTTGGGGCTGTTCAGCCTGGAGAAGAGAAGGCTCCAAGAGGACCTTACAGTGACCTCCCAGTACCTGAAGGGGCTACATGAAGGTGGGGGAAGGTCTGTTCAAAAGGGTTTGTAACAACAGGACAAGGAGCAATGGTTTTAAGCTGGGAAAGGAGAGATTTAGCCTGGATATTAGAAAAAAGTTCTTTAATAGGAGGGGGAAAGACACTGGAATGGGCTGCCCAGAGAGGGGGTGGAGGCCCCATCCCTGGAGTCAGTCAAGGTCAGGCTTGATGGGGCTCTGAGCAACCTGCCCTAGGCAGAGATGTCCCTACTTGAGTAGGGAGGTTGAGATGACATCTAGAGGACCCTTCCAGCCTATGATTCATTGAGCTGGAGAGAGCCCAGCAGTGTTCAGCTCATGGAATCTCTGGTCCTGAGGCTTTTAAAAACTCATCTGGCCAAGCTGGTCTAACTGGAGTTTCCATTTGCTTTTTTTACAATAATAGCTCATTGTCTCTACTGTACATAGAAACAGGTTGATATAATTTTATTGTGATTTGCTGCAATTCTCATTCTTTTTGATTATTAAAAAAAAATAACCTCACATGCAGATGCGAACACGAAGTGTTTTGCTTCTGGCATGATTGTCTTATTACTCTGATTGGGATGTCATGCCAAAAAATGAAGTATTCTGCTCTGTTCCATACACTGAAGCAGGGATCAATGAAGTGCAATCCTTTTATACACCGTGTGGGGAGCCCGGGCCTAGTCTATAGTTCAGCAATAGCTAATCAACATCAGAAGATCCACTGGAAGTTTTCAAACAGCAGCAATGAAGGATGCTCATGTCTCACTTATGGAGATGTTAAATTAAAATAAATCCAGCATTTTAGCTGATGAGCAACAAAACAAGCGACAACTACCTAGATAACCCATAGAGTGTAAACCAATCCAATTCAAACCCAGGATAGTATCAGAACTGCCACCTACTTTAGGAAATAGTGAGCTATCAGAATAATCTTAAGAAAACAGGCCATAAATAGCAAACATACACTGGATTACTACCATGAGACAGACTGCATCTCATTTGTCTTTACTATCACAAGTGATTTAATCTGCAACACTGAATGTGCTTGCTTGTGCCTACTCAATTCTGGTTTGCTTTGCATTGTAGTTCAGCTTCACCTGTTATTAAGAAATAAAGGAAAGTATAAACAGTATAAAGAAGAAAAATACATCACACACTGCCTACTGAAAACCAGTTTGCTTTATAACGTGTTAACTTTTCAGGACAGAGTACACAGTAACTTGACTTTGCCATGTACCGTTGAAAGTAAAGCACGATTAAACTGTTTACCCTTGCAAAAGTATCGAGTTTGTCTTTGTCGTACAAGATTCTCAGCATCCCAGCACAGAGTGGACAGCAGGCTCCTGAATGAAGGAAAAAAAAAACCCCTCAGCTATAAAAGCAAATAGTCTTTTCGCTTTTAAGTACGCAGAGGCCAAAAGTTGGATGTTAACTGCTAATGAAAATAGCAGAGCTACTAAAGCAAAGTAAATGTTTCAATGCAGAATGGCCCAATTTCTAAGATTTTTCAAATGAAAACATTTGTAATGCAAAAGCAGTCACCTTTCAACACACATTTCCTGCTATCGACATGAAGCAGAGGACAAATTTTCATTTATCTCAAGATGACACATTACTGTAAGCTAAAAACTGCAGGCACTTTGTGTAGCAGAAGCCAAGGTGTTGTCTGGATGCACACACATGCAACTGCAGCACCAATGAATTTCAAGAGCTGAAACTGCTAGGACATGACAGAAGCAATTATACCCACTGCAAACACTTCATGAAGTTACACCATGTTGGAGCTTTAAGCCTTTATATGATAAGGGAGGAAAGTACCTGTCTGACAGGTTTGTGTCGAATGCAGGTGCAGGTCATATTTCTCCTACTACTTTTCCCCACCATCTGGGAAACCAAAGCACTAATATTTCAACTTTCTTCACATGATTGTATGTTTAATTCACCCCTCTAACTTAATATATAACTAACTCACATCCACAGAGGATGTTTACAATATTAAATGTATTAAATCAAAGCACAAAGCCCCTTTTTCAAACCCATGAATGTGAAAAATGCATAAACCTGTTTCTTTTTAAAAACTGAGTTTTTTGCTCTGTGTGTTACCTGTCATTAGTTACTGCTTCCTAAAAGAAATATTTGTTAAAACAATACAAAACCAGTTCAAAACAGCACAACTACAAAACTTTTCATACCGTCTTCCTCCTTCACAGTACTGTAAATATATATGGTATCTCACTCTGTCTTTTAATTAAATATCATCTTTGCTCTGGTGGGAGCTCTACTCTGACGACTGTTTGGCATTTCAGTGTGGTACCTGTGCTGCCACTTCCAAAAACTTAACTCATCTAATTCTCAGTGACACTCTACTCTCAACACCACAGACCAAACCAGTGCTATGGAAACAGCTTCCAAAGCATGACGGAGCATGGCTCCTAAAGCCAAGGCCTTTCCACTTCAGAACTGCTCAGTGGAGTCCTGATTCTGGTTTGTTCTAGCCCGAAGTAAAGATCTTACTTCATCCTTTCTCTTGTATCTCAAAGACGTTATGGAATATAGTATTTTAAAGCATAACTTGGCTCCAAATATACACCTATTTATACACAAATACACGCCTATTTATATATAAACATCCACCTCTTTACATACAAGCATACGCCTCTTTAGACACAAATAAACACCGATTTACATGTCTGCAGTAAATTTCAACATACCTGGAGCGATAACCGGCTTGCAGCCAGTGGCAGAAAGCTGCGGGCACTTAACAAAGGCACACTCCGTGTGAAATCCGTAGTCTGAGAGAACACCCACGGCCTGGCAGGGCCCGTAGTAGTCGACGGCTACGCGGTGGGAGTAGGCCGCGCACACGCTGCTGTAGGTCTCTCCGTTGTGGCCACAAACGGGTTCCGCTGCCTTGCAGAACGGCTGAAATGCGGGGAAACGTTGCCAACGTCAATCAATTGATTAATGGCTCGCGCTACACAAACCTCAGAGGAGCTTTCGCCTTAGGAAACCCAAAGCGCGCGGGAATTTGCCGATGGTATCGTCAAATGTTTTAAAAAGCAGGAAGTCTAAAGGAAATAGTTTGCCAGTTTATGACCGGGTAATAAACACAAAGAATAAGTAATTCAAAGATGGTGACAGAAAAAAGTAAGTTGGAGACTGTGACATGTATAATAAGACGTGTTTTGGGAAGCAACAATTTTTGTTCTGTGGTAATGACCATGTTGTTTAAATTAATTTACTTTTTAATACAGTATACTGAACCTGCAAAGCTAGAATCCAATCAGATCTTGCAATTGAAACCACATAATCTTGTAAGTTGTGTTTTCAGTACCTTCTCAAGGCAGGGTGAGGGTAGAAGACCTCTGCAGTATCATGCACAGAAACACAACTCAATATAACCTGGATTCTAGCTCTGTAGGTTCAGTATACTGTATGAGATGTTGGATTATTATAACTGTACCATCTAATAAATAGTATTTATTAAAATATTTGCTACTGTCGTATTTCTTAATATTTTAATGACTTACCTCAGTGTGGTTTTGTGTTCTTAAAATTTCATGCGTGTGCACGCATGCCTCTCTAATGAATTACTTGAGAAGCTAAATTACTTCAAAAGCATAAAATGCATTACTAGACACCTCTGTCAAAAATGTATTTATTGTTGAAACCTTTACACCTATGAAAATACACATATTGTGTCCATTTGCTCTCAGAAAAACGTATCTAGTGTGTCATTTGATTCAAACACAGGCAAAACTCAAAGTAAATTGTAATATAGTTTCCTCCTAACCCCATCCATGCACATATATTAGTCCAACACGTTCACCAGGTCAAATGGCAATGAACTTAAGCTTCTGCACATGGACATGTTGACTCTTTGCAGACAAGGTACTAATACTTTTGTCCAAAGTCTTGTGAAATGACACAACTCATTCCATAATTTCTTCCTAAGATCTAAATGTTTTATTCAACTACCTGATATTTCAAGTAAGTTACCACAGCTGTATGGTCACTGTAGCCTCTAAAGTAGCAAGACAATTACAATTGCTATGTTCCACAGCTAAGCCACCAAAAAAAACAGAGGACAAGTAAATGTGGGCACATTCATATCTTGCAGTCATCTTCCCTACAAAACCAAGAGTGAAAACTTAAGAGCTACCAGTGTCAAAACCTTTGTGAACATGGGTACGACCAGACATGCAACTGCTGGAAAAAACCCCAAACCAGCCGTGCAATATTCCTTTGATTCTTACTGTTCAAGGGCTGAACATTCTCTGAGTATCTCATGAGATATCTGAGGTGCAATGAGAAGAGTTATCTGTACTTAATGAAGTTGCTGAAAAAGGGCAAGAAAGAGAAGGTATAAAGCCAGAAAGGCAGAAACCAAAAGTGGGTTAAAAGAGCGATAGCATTCATAATACAGAAAACCCCTGAAGAAATGTTCTGTACTTCTAAGAACATCCATCAGCTAAGACCAACAGAAGGTCTCAAATTAATCTTCATCATTTGAGAAAACCCTGGAGATGAATGGCAGGAAAGCCAGCACCTTTGAAAAGAGCAGCTCCTGACTTTCCTTGTGAAGTGACAGCAATAGCTTGTCTACTTGTAACTGTAGGGGGATGTGGGATGGAAGAACTAAACCTAATCCTAATCCTTCTCAGGGATTAATACAAAGAGGAATCCAAACCAGACTAACTAAAGAAAATACTACAGAGTGCCTAGTCTCCAAGAAAACTTAAGTGCAAATTGATCCTGACCAATGAACTTGGTAAACCTGGGGCACAATCACACAGAACACTAAAGACTTTCTATGACCAGGCATTATTTTTTATTTAAAACAAGTTCAAATTGGTAAAAACTAGCATTTAACTAACCAAGGAACTACCCTAATTACTGCAAATGTACCTCAGTGCAAGCTTTAATAGTGAAAAATAAAGGAAAAATGAATATAAATATCAGACTATTATGACCAAGAAAGCATAAGAAAAACTTTTGATTGGATTGAAGGCAACTGTTAACTAACACAGAGAAACACTTGACAAGATTCTGAATAGAATTTTCTAAGACCATTTTTTATACAAGTAAAAACCACACTTTTAAAGCATTACTTTCAATGAAAATATTTTGTAAACTATAAAAATCCAGAATATTTGAAAAAAAACAACCCCAAAACCAAAACAACAAAAACCCCCAGAATATTGAAAAAACCCCAGAATATTGTGAAGTTTAACATGAAAGAAAAAAGATTTGATATTTACTGCTAGAACCACTTCCTACCTGGCATGGTCCTCGGTACGCTAAACTTTTTCCCTTTTGGTACAAAGTACACAAGTTACTGTATTCCACGTTGTCTGTGTCGCAAACAGGATCCCGCGTCTGCTCACAGTTTAATTGCCGTGGCACACATTCATGTTGGTTACATTCAAACTTTCCAAAGCTTGTCAAGCAAACTTGTTTCTTTGGTATGCACCTGCATAAAGTAATAATAATTTTGTATCATGTCATAGGATGATTTTTTTTTTTTCCTAAGTCTCAAAATATTCAGGGAAAATATTTTCAGTGAAATCTTCTCCTGTGCTCTAAGAGCTATCTAAGCGTGGCTCATACAAGTGATCAACCATTCTGAATCACCAACTTCAGGTCTCATCACAAACCTGAACTGGTTCACACCATGTTTAGTCAATGTCTGTGAACACAGCTACAGTTTCCAAGTATTTTTCAATGGATTTTCAAAAACGTCTCGGATAAACTTTTTACCTACTCCCAAGCTTCATTTTGTGTATTTAAGGAGAACTAGAGAAAACATGAAAAAAGTGACCTGCAAGAGACAACGGTTATATTGCAGAGGTCTACCCTCACCCTTCCTTGGGAAGGTACTGGAATGATAAGATTATGTGGTTTCAATTGCAAATATCTGATTGGATTCTAGCTTTGTAGGTTCAGTCTATGAAATCACATCCAATCTTGGGGATGACTGCAAACAAACAGAAAAATCTAGTATTAACACAATCTCCTTTTTTTGGCACGTCATCCCTCTCAAGCCTTCACAGATAAGTAAAGTGCACTAAGGAGCAGAAATTCTCTCCCCTTTATATTAAATATGCACCTTCCACGGTCTGACCTGCAAAGCATCTGCCACATGCCCTGCAAGACACCCCTGTGCTAGAGAAATGTCAGTCAAGAAAGTCTGATGAATAGATTGATAAAAGGTCTTTTAAATGGCTCTTATAACAATCTCCTCCTTTTATAAATGACAAGAGTGCTAGCCCTGGATTATGTCCAATGCATCCCTATGCTCTCTGGCTGCTGCTGTCCTGTGCATTACACACGTTCCAGATGTATTAGAGGAGACTCAGAAATTCTGAAATTTAAACACTTTCCAAGTGGAATGTAAGATGTTAAATAGATTCCAAGTGCTTCAGAGGCATATTAAAATGAGGATGTTTAGTTCACACATTATCAAACCGACCCAGAAAAATGTATTGTGTACAGTCCTCTGCTAAAATTACAGGTTAGAGTTCTAAGCACAATATTGAACAGCACTGAGAAAACTGGAGACAAAGACCAATACTATGAGCCACAGACTTTGATTTCTGTAAGAAAGGTCAGATTTTCTCCTGACATAGTACAGAGAGTGTTTTTGTTTCAGTACGTTTGTTAACAGATTTTGCTTCTTGTGACATTGAAAAAAAAATGACTGTACAGACACAGTTTTCACAAGATATCAATCTAATTAAGAGAAACTCAAATGTTCCAGAGTGATCACTGTTTTCCTGCTTTAGAAGTAAAAAGCACAGATTGTTGACTGAATAAGCAAGACTGACTCCAAGTCTTGAATTTATGTGTGGGTTTTTTAAAACTACTAAAAGAAGGGGTGGAACAAAGTAGTAGAATAACTCAAAGCCATTTCAACAAAATCTGATTCTCCCACTTTATACATCAATTCTCTTTTACTGCTACAACCCAGATCTCCATAACGAATTTAAATGATACAGAACTACACAAACAGAACAAAAACCTGGCAGTTATTACAGTCCATTACTAGCTATGTTAAATAAAAGTAGCTGTTTCAAACAGTTATTTTTACTGGAGTATCCCCAAAGTAGAACGTTACGACAATGTACAACACATTGAAAGAAAACATAAATCTGCTTTGTGAGTAGAAGATGCAAAGAAAAGCTTAAAAACATATACTTCTTTTACCTCTGATTTTTGTTACAAGGGTTAGGGTTACAAGGATCCTTGGAAATACATGATCCAAATTCAAACTGATTATCCTGGAGCCCAACACAACGAGCTATACATGCACTTGGATACGTGCGTCCATTCTGACCACATACTGGTACAAACTGATCTACACAGTTACATGGTAAACCTGTAAAAGCAACACACAAAACAGGAATTTGGTGCACATTTTATTTTCTACGTCAGAAGATACACACGATCAGCAAATGCAAAGATGTACCACGTCTTCAGCCACCTCTGCCCTCCTGCAATTTAGCACTGCTGTAGCACAAACACTCTTAGAAGCAGTAGGAAGGGAAGTCTGTGCCCTGCCTCCTTGCTGGTTCTACTCAGCTTTCTCCATGTTTTCCACAAACTCCGTACCTCTTGTCCCCAGTGGCATTACCCTGCCCTCACCTATTGTTACATATTACCTGATTTATTTTCTTTTCCCAAAGGTTTGTGTTTTTTTCTAAAGTGCAGGCTGGAAGTGAGAAATAGTTAAAAGAACATATTAATAAAAACTTGTCAGGTATTTTCCATTAATACTACAGAAGGAATAGAGAAGCAAATCCTTGATCTAAGAATATTAAGCTTACAGCTTTCATAGTTTGCAGAGTTACCTGTAAACTTCCGACGCTCGTCTTCTGAACTATGCTCAGTTAGGCACTGACGTGTAGAACATATCAAGTTTCCAGCAAAACATGAACAGACGTTACAATCTATATTAAAGGATGTTCCATGGCCTTAAAAGAAATCAATTAAATTAGTACAGTTAATGCAAATATACCACCAGATTATATACTCCTATGGATTACACAGATACCACACTTTCATTAATTGTTCCTGTAATTTCCCTTATTCTGTTTCTTTTCCTGCTGAAATTTCTATCTTGCTTTAGATTTCAGGTTTTGCTTTATTCATTGAAAGAAAAAAGCTGCTCGTATGTGTTTTTGATTAAGTAGTTAAACAAGGAACCAAGTACTTTGCCCTTTCAAATTCTGGGTAAATTGGGCTTGCTTTATTTTTTGAAGAACAATTTAAAGGTGCAAAAAGAAATACACTCAGAAAACAGAAGAACTGGTAGATAAATTCCAGCTTGCAAATTCCATAGTCTTTTTAAAAATAAGGCTTTGAGTAGATACATTCTTCTTTTAAATTAATTTTACATAATTTCAGCCACGGTCTCATACATGAGGTGAACCTCCTCTGTAGGGCTCAGTTCTTTCCTTTGTGTGCACTTTTGTCAGGAGGTAGAAAGTGTCACTGCTTCATCCCAATCCTTACTGGTTTGCAACATCCACTGCAGCTGGAATTTGAGCCTCAACACACAGTACAAGCTACAGTGTAGCTTTGTCCAAAGCAGGGAACAAGAAAGATCGTGGCAAAGCCGAACAGAACCCCCGATCTAGATTCAGCACGAGACACAACCAAATACAGAGGTCTCTGTTAACTCACTGGCTTTCAGAAAGGAGCCCTTCAAAATGCATCCGGCACCATCATCGCTGCTTCTTCAGGATGAAGCAATCAGCCTAACTTCTGCATTTTATAAATCAGCAAATTTTTCACACCTGAATCTAAGAATCAAGCTACAAATTCAGGGAATTTTTCTTCAATTCAGCAATTCAAGTTTGGTTTTGTGAACTGTCCCTGACTGCACAGCCTTCCAGTGCATCAGCCACTCCTCCCAGTTTCATCATCAGCAAACTTGCTGAGGGTCTGCTCCATCCC
>JANHFX010007961.1:18122-29479 GCA_027560015.1 Chloroceryle amazona | reverse complement strand
AGAACCACCCTTGACCTGCTGCCCACACTCTTCTTAATGCATCCAGGAGACCATTGGCCTTCCTGGCCACCAGGGCCCATTGCTGTCCCAGGGAGAACTTAATGTCCACCAGGACTCCAAGGTCCCTCTCCATGGAGCTGCTTTCCAGCAGGTCAACCCCAACCTGTACTGGTGCAGGGGGTTGTTCCTCCCCAGGTGCAGGACTCCACACTTGCCCTTGTTGAACTTCATGAGGTTCCCCTCTGTCCAGCTCTCCAGCCTGTCCAGGGCTCTCTGGATGGCAGCACAGCCTTCCAGTGCATCAGCCACTCCTCCCAGTTTCATCAGCAGCAAACTTGCTGAGGGTCTGCTCCATCCCTTCATCCAGGTCACTGATGAAGATGTTGAATAAGGCTGGAGCCAGCACTGACCCCTGGGGAACACCAGTAGCTGCAGGGCACCAGCTGGACTCTGCACCACTGATCACAACCCTCTGAGCTCTGTTGTTCAGCCAGTTCCCAACACATCTCCCTGTCCACTCTTCTAACCCACACTTCCTGAGCTTACCCACCAGGATGTTATGGGAGACAGTAAAGTTTCCAAGATTTGAAGGTCATGCCAAACACAGGATCTCTTAGGTGATTCTTCTGAGTAACTGATTTAGGATCCACTTGGAAACTATAAAAGACTATTGGCTTTTGCCATCAGTGCACACAGAAAACCGTCTCTCTTCAGCAGCAGCCATCCCATTAGCTGAGGCCAATTCTCAACCCAAAAAACCCAGCACCAGATAAAGCATTCAGGACTGTTTGATTGATAGAGAATGGTTTTAAAACCCCTGGTTCAGATTTTATGACTAAACCCTGCCTTTTTGCAGCTGGCATATAAACCACTTAAAGACAGTCACTACAGCAAGTTCAGGTGCTGGCCATACATTTGAATTATTTGTTTTAAATACATCCTCTAACAAATTTGGAACGTAGTAACTTTAATCTTTTCTTATATAGTACCTAGAGTTTTAATCACCACAGACACACTTAGTAAGTAACTGGCAGAAGAGAGGAAGCTGTCTGGGTTTGGTTATGTGGTGGTTTGTTCAGTTGGGGTGTTTGGTTTGGGGCTGTTTTGTCTGGGTTTTTTTTGAATGGACAGCACTGAAGATCTACCAGCTGCACGTACTGTTACAGTTAACACGAGTGACAGCTGTACACTGTGCCAACGTAAAGCACAACGTCAGACATTTCTGTGATTGTTTTCATCAATAATCTGAAAAAGTGCAAGTTTCTTTGGGCCCAATGGTCCATAAAATGTTTGTCATCATTTAAATAAAATATTTGCTAATGACTGTATTTTAAATACATCTACTTTCACCAGATACTTTCTCTAATTGCCCATCATTGAGGCTAAGATGTTCTGCTTCCACCAACAAACGGTCCACAAACGGTGTCAGCTACTTCAGGATTTCAGGGTTTGGTTCACCATCCATGTTTGTGACAAATGTAATTAAGAGTGCCTTGCTTCTTGAGACCTATCTAATGGGAGAATATCTCCTCATTACACGGTAAAAAGTGACCCTTGTTTGGGACTCATTCGGTATCTCCGCCTTGCTTTAGTTATGCTTCCACTTCAGTTTGACAGCATTTTACAAGGGCTGATTTACGGGCACTAAACAATGTCCAGTGCTGAAATATGTAACTGTTCATGAGCAGAAAATCTCTTGCTTGCTGGCTGATTCAAATACATCAGCTTGAGCAGGGCTGCAGCTCAGCACAGACTCTGTTGATAATCAAGACATTCTGTAAGGTTTCCCCTATCTTAGCAGTAGATTTTTATTTTGTTTTCTTTTACAAAGTGTACAGTGCTGGTCTGCAGGACAAAAACACACCTATGAAGCTCTTAAGCCATGACTAACTCTGAAAATAAATCAATATAATCTTTTAAGAAGCATCACTTGACATGTCTCTTTCAACTCTGTGGCTGTCGGACAAGGTAGAACCCAAATAATGCTTGTTCCCTGCCAATTTAATCTCTGAACAGTAACCATCATTTCAGAAAATTACTAATTTCAACCTAACTCAAGAAAGGGATAGCTAGCATTCTTTCCTTGGTAGAATAAAAAGCTGCTCGTGGTACAGTCACCTGGCAGACGGAAACCAGCAGGTCTAGACCCACCATGCTAAGGAAGACTTCAAAGAATGAGTGTTCAATATTTCTTTGTTATTATAATGTATCTGCTTAAATAGTCCTTGTTAAGCAGACGTTAGCCCTACTGATTAATATGTCAATATTCTTATTTAATTTCATTAAAAACCCTAGTAAGTTGGTTTTATATTTACCCAAAAGACACACGCCGCATATTGATACTTAATTGTTGTCTATGAAGCTTTCACAAGAAATCCAACTGCAAGACCAGAAGGTATTCACCAAAAAATTCCAAGTGAACTCAGGTGTGAAATTGCTGCCAATATAAGCAAACTTATTTTTAACCTTGTTTTTAAACTTCCCCAGGGTTTGGATACCAATGCAAGCGCTGAAAATATACGTGCTTAGAAAAGGGTTCTGTGGATAATAAAGGTGGATGAAAAGTTTTGTGCAACACAAACGTGGTAGAAGTGTAGAAGTTTGTATCAGTGGAGACATTGCTAAGTAAGACACACTGGAAGGAGGAATTACAGTTTTTGTGCACGTCACAGAACAGATCTTTCAGGGCTACCTGAAGGAAGTAACAAGCATGCAGACAACAGAAAATCAGGTTGATAAACTTCAATATCCAACAGGCATTCAGTAGCTCTTTAACATAGGCTTTCAAGAAAAAAAGTAGAAGTAAGAAAAAAGGTGCTCACATAGATAAGTAACTGTGAAACAGAACAAAAGGACACAGAAGGGAGGCCACTGGAGAAGTCTCTCTTATCTATGCAGTGGCTGCTCCATTCAACATATTTATATGTGATACGATAAAAACCCGCAGGTATTTACATGCTAAAGTCTATCAATAACATTAAGGTACAAAGACCTAACAATAAAGGACTGCAAGAAAAATCTCAACATACTGAGCAACTAGGAGAGGATATAGCAGAGGAAATTTGCTGTTCTGAACATAAAGTGGTTCCCTACAATTCACACAGTGAGCTGTGAGATGATCATGTCCACGTAAGAAATGGACCACAGTGTTAAAATAGCTCTGTGAAAGCACAACCTCCACAGAATTGTAGAATAGCAGCCAAAGCAAGGTAATGCTCAGAATAGTTATGAAAGGAACACGATTTTGCTGCTACATACACTTGACTGGGAACCACCACTGTGAAGTTCCAGTTTGCATTTCAAAAGAACATGTAAGAACCAGAGAAAGGTTCACAGTAGGTTTACAGTAAATAAATAGGATCAGAACTATACAGCAGTTTTCATATAAGGAATGATCAAATAGAATAGGAATAGAATACAAAAACCCAGAAAGTGGAGGGGAACATGACAATTCTGACAGAGGAGGTAAACAGGTAACAATCATTCATCAGCTTTTTCAACAGAAGAATTAGGATGAACCTCATAAAATAAGAGCAAACAGATGAAACAAACTATCAAAGGCCCAAATTAAAGGAAATTCCTTGCAAACCCCACCAAAACAAAGCAAGCAATCAAAAAGAAAGGGAAGATTTTTAGGCACACATCTTAACATGTTGAACTTCTTGCCAGAGGTTACAGTTCACAGTAACAGCTTCTGACTTTTTTTCAACACGTATTTAAGATCCATGGAAGAAAAAAACCCAACAAATGAAAAAAACCTCCACTACCCTCAAATCATTTGAAGCAAGTAAAGAAACCACCCCCTGCTCGAGGGGTCTGCGGTGTGAAGCACAGAACAGATGCTGGGAGAACATTCATGGAAAGTATGATTAAATCCTCTGCCCCAGACACCTCTGCTGGTCATGGGCTATCCAATGCTGTTATAAGAAGACTGAGAGTACCCGGAGAGCTGTCAGCCAGGAGATGGGCACCCACTTACAGGCAGCTATATCGTGCTCCAACCTTGGAACTACAGCGTGCTCCAAGCAGATCCGAGTTGCTTTGCTTCATCCCTGCTGCCCACTGGCTCCTCTCAGAACTTTTTCCCTCCCTAAGCCCTAGAGCTCCAACCAGCAAGTTCTTCAACCAGAAAGGATGCTGCCTCCTATCAAGTACCATAAAATACATGGGATGTGAGGGAAGGCAGTGACCTATTGGTTGAAAAATGGTGTACTAAGAATACGCTTGACACAGGACCTTTCATTGTGGAGACAGTCACAGCTCAGTACTGATTTACATAATGGAACCCTCGGGCACAGGTAAGAATTAAACAAGGGGTAAAAACATTACCTTCTGTATTTTCCAATAAACTCTGCATTCAGATCCTCTCAGTCTTCAGGGGCACATCAAAATTCATTACTTAAGGAGCAGGTGCTGCATGAAGACATAACTACTGTTCTCATACTTACTTTTTCTTTGTCCCCCAACAATACACGATTTTTGGAGGTCAACACAACGCATTTCCATGCAGTTTTCTAGCAGTCCACTGTGTCCACAGGTACAAATCTTGTAACAGCCAACATCACCAGCAGAGGATGGAACCTGAATAAGCGTACCCTGACGGACGATAAAATCTGAGGCTTCTCCCAGTTTGCAACCTATACAGAAGGAGAAATTTTAGCTCATACTTAGCACTCTGACAAGTGCCACTACAAAAATCAGAACTTGTGAAGAAGGCGAGGTGTTCTTAAAGCAGCCTGTCTCTCACCCTTCAGATGAACCCACTCACTTCATAGAGGCAACAAGTAACAGAAATAGAAGATACCTGCTTTGAATGATGTTCCTATGTACCTGTAGAACTGTCACTTTAGAGAAGAAGGCTGCTAATTCCAAGATTCCCAAGTAGTTTCATTTCCCACAGTTCTGTAGTAGTATGAAATGTACGTGATGTGACAAATACCACACACGCTTCACTCTCTCCAATACAGAATCTGGATTAAAGGGTCTCACAAGCAAAGCCCAGTCATTTCCCTTCTCTTACATATTTTATTGTGTCTTCCTCCCCTACTTGTACCCCTTATGTGAACACTGAAGGACTCTTACAGGTAGAGGAGAAAGGGAGAAAAAGCAGGAAAACTGGACTTGAAAATAAAAAGAGGAAAAGAAGAAAAATGGTTTTAAAAATTGCATGGAAAAAAAAAAGTAGATTAATATTACATCATGAACTTCAACAAATCCCCTGATATTTTAAATTCAAACATCAAAGACACCTTCCAACCTTTAGAGGATGTAAACTGTCTCTTCAAGTGCTCTAAGTGAGCTTATTTTCAGATCACTCTGAATGGCTTTTGCAGCAAATGAAGGCACTACAAACTCTATGGTAATAATGCTCAGCTTTCAAAAAAATAGTATTTTGTGAGGGTCATATAAACATAACCAAAACAATGTCCATAATCTCAAAGGTGAGGTAAATAAATTATGTGCCATGTCACCTCCTCCCCAAGCCCTAAACCTGGCCACTCTGAATACAGTGAGGTAGCAACAGGGAAGCTCTTAAGTAAAAGTTTAGGTGTTAATTTATTCAAACTAAAACTGCTTCCCCATGAGCTGCTGGAGAGGTTCGGAGAAGCTGACCTGCCCTATGAAGATGGATTTGGGACAATTCCACTAAGATACCATCTTGAACTTTAATATAACACCGTAATTTCTACCAGTGCCAACGTACATTCTGGGGCACCCTGCATTTGGTCAGATTCTCAGAGCTCTCAGTGTGTCCTCCCAAGACGGACAGCCCGATTTCAGTCATTTCAAGGCAAGACATAGTGCCCATTTATTGCAACAGTAAGGTGGCCATGGCTGGTACTGCATGGCAATAGTCACAGCGTTTGCAGCAGCAGTGACCTGCACTGTATTTGCAGTACTGCATGCCTGTAGTTTTAAACAGCAGGCAGGCTCCTTAGAGACCATGTATGGCCATTTATTTCTTCTGAAGCAAAGGAAGCAAGGTATCCTCTATGATGTTTCAGTGGATCATAAAAACATACCAAGGAATGAAAATAGCTAGAAGGCAAGCTACAGCTTTTGAAAACACAAGATAATTTGATAATAGTTCTTTTGGAATATCAGCAATTCACTTTAAAAAACTTTCAACACAATTTCAGTGACATATATTTATCAGCAAAATGCAGGTAAACAGAAGTCCAAACACCCTTACCTGGCACACACAAATAGGGAAGACACAGTTCTCCAGACTGACATCCTTTCCTATTTACTTCACATAACTGATTAGCTGAGCATGGGTTTGGATTACACGGATGCGTAACGTCTTCTACGATGTTACCTAAAGAACTTGGGCCTGAAAACAGAATATACAGCATCTATATTGATTTCAGTGAGGTTTCTTTTTCTTCAGTGAATGTGGCATTTCTCAGGTTCAGTAAAATCAGAGCTTTGACAATTCTGTGAAGTACTTTTCATTTTTTTAACTATACTTGTAGAAATGACAAGGTCATTAAAACTTATTTCAAAAGTTTAGTCCTCAGTCCTGGAAATAATGACCCAGATGATTCTTCACAAGCAAAATCCATTTCCTCTATCTTTTTTATCCCCAATCATTTATATGGCAAAAATACAAACTGACAGCAACTGGCAGGTTAATGAAGGGAAGTCCCATAGCTGATGATTAACACTCTGGGGGTTTAAATACACCCGATGTTTAACCAAGTCTTCCATCACTGACAAGCTTTTGTTTCTGATTTCCCTTTAACTCACTAGTAGTGTTCTCCTGTAACAAGACTAAGGAAAGGGAAGACACCATGGAAAAGCAGTGCCTAAATGGAAGGAACCACCCAAGGTTTCAATACACTGTCTGGGAACAGTTGATTTGTTGAGGCATGCTTTCAGCTGCAGCTCTTATTAACCAAAATTTTACTATTTTCAAAGCCCCTGGGATTCTGAAAAAGAAATATTGAAATTTAATTTGGAAGAAGAACAAAGCCAGATCAAACCTATAAAGCCAAAAAGGTCCAAATCCTGCAGAGATAAAAATGCAGTAAGAAGGAGTAATAGGGTAGAGCAGATTGAAAATAATGTAAAAAGGTGCATTTAAATGAAATCTAGAACCAAGCAAAATGTTACTAATGCAATCGTGCAAAGGGATAAGACATGTTGGAAGAAAACAGAATCACAAAAACTTAATTCTACCAAATACCCACCTATTGCCCCAAGGGTCAATCTGGTTGTTGGTAGTTCTAATCACACAGTTGAAGAACAGAGTTTACACATCAGGCAAAAGTGCAACTCTGTCTATGAAGAAGCTCTGCTCTAAATCATGTTGCTGTTTAAGGGACGTTTATTTGAGATTAGTCCTCCCCAGGCATGATCCAGCTTTTGTCCTCTAAATAAACAGTGCTACTGATTTGATTATTCCAGTACTTTTTTGTCATGTGAGGTGACTTCCTGAAGAAGTGTTTTCTTGAAGTCAGACTCAGTGGTCTATTTTCCAGCAGGTGAAAATCATTGAAATGCAACAAATCAGATTATTAGGCACTGTGGATTAGTGTCCATGCACTGCATATAGGAAGTCCCCCAAAGAGAAGTGCAGTGGGTTACCTCTGGCCAAGAGCCAAACTCCCACCCAGTGTGTCCTCCCTCCAAAAACCAGATGGGGTAGAAAATAGGTGGAACAGGAAAACTCATGAGCTGACGTGTCATGAAGACAGGGAGATTGTGTAGAATTGTGGGCAAAACTGACTTGACTTGGGAAAAACTAATTATATTGCCAATTAAAATAAATAACCAATTACAGATTCAGATAATAGGAACAAAAAGAGAAATAGTAAAGCAACTTCCTTCTTCCTAGGCTCATCTTGACTCCTTCACTCCAGCCTTCCCTGCCCTGCCCCAAGTGATGCAGGGGGGATTAAGAAGGGCATGATGATGGTGACTGTGGTCAGTATGCAGCAGTTTCTCTGTGCCACTCATTCCTCCTAACACCTCTGCTCCAGCACAGGCTCTCCATGGGCTGCAGCTTCCTTCAGGATACACACACCTGCTGTGGCACGGGGTCCTCCACTGGCTGCCCTCCCTTCCTCCTGCTCCTCTGAGCTCGGTGCTACCTCTGGTGTTTCCCCCTCTTCCTGTCCCCTTCTCCTCAATCTGTCTGGCACTTCTTGCCCTTTCTTAAAGATGTCTTCACAGAGGCACCACAAACATTGCTCAGTGGCTCAGTTTTGGCCTGCAGTGGGCCCACGGCACAGTGCAGTTCCTGACATCTTCCCATGCAGCCCCTGAAGCCTCGACCATTACAAAAACACCATTGCCACACCCACCCAATATACGAAGGAAAAACAATAGCTATGGCAATTTGAAAACCCTTGTTTTCTACAATACGATAAAGAAAATGTCTCCAATTTTCTTGAGAAGAAATAATGCAAACTATCAAAGCAATGACGAGCATTCAAATGATCCTGGTTTCTACTTTAGTTCCCATAGGTATGCGGATACTTACTCAGGTATGTATCCAGTGGGATACAGTTCTCCAGGTCATCTGTTGGAGATAAGAGCTCACAAATACTTTCAGCTGAGTGGCCTTCAGGGAATTTATTATGATCTCCACATTTCTTCAGTATTTCCACACAATCTGATCTTTAGATTAAATAAAGAAACAGAACTTCATGAACACTACTTGAAGAAAAAAAGGTCTTGTATGAAGAAGATTTCTTCCCACATTCTTCCTTCCCCAAATCCACAACTTTCTCCTTCTGCCTCACAAGAACATATATATCTCCATATGTATGCACGTGCTACATTTTACATACAGAGGGAGGAACAAACTGGCACAGACAGGAACTAGTGATGACACTACTCTACTTTGGGCTTTGTGATCTTTATTTTCCATGGCAACAAATGCACCTATCTTTCAAGACCAAGCACTTCCTTAATTTACTGTCTAGTATGGTTTGAACTCTATCTCCCTACCTGTACTATTTTAATTGGTAACTTTTCTATCCAATCACCTACTTTGAAAATCTATTAAAAAATAAAAAGCAACCTTCATTTTTTTCAGACCTTCCTGTCAACTGAAAATCACCAATAGGTCCCACAACGAAAAAAAAAGAAAAAAAAGGTTTTATAGGCAACAGAGAAAAAAACCCCAACAATAAATCATCTTTGCAACAGAAGCATCCATCTCATTAACAGGCAAGCATCTTCCATTTACAGTGAAGGAGATTCAGTGGGAACTACACAAGCCCATATTCCTTCCTTTTTTGCCTTGCCATGTTTTCCTAAATAAGCCAAACAGTCCTACAGCAGCTTTTTAGTTCTCATTAAAATCCTTAGCAGCACCTCTAAACTGTTCCCCACCCTCCCAGTACTTACTTGCAGATGATACTTCCTCTAGACTTGCTGTGGCAAGGTTTAATCTGCAGTGAGCAGGCAATTGCCTTCCACATTTCTGGTTGGCATTTTTTAATATCAAGCACGGGAATATTTATAAATGGCATCTTAATGCTCCCTTTCTCCCATAGCTTCATGTCATTCATGGCTCCCTGGTCCGACTGAGTATTGCAGCTCCTAAAAAGCTCTGTTGGTCTTAAAAGAAGAAGTTAAGATATGGCATGTATACAAGAAAAAGAAACCACCACACATTTTGCCCTTCACCATATGGATTCTACAACCTTGATACGGCTCGGGTTTTTTTCTGATAGAAAAGCCATTGATCCCTTCCACAGCTGCGCAAGATCTAAACCAGTTTGAATTCTGTCTTTAATAAGACTCAAGGTTGAAACTCCCTTCTCACCTCTTAGATCAAAAATCACTTAAATTTCTCTTCCTTGAGGAAAGTTGACCTAAGAGCAAACGTCTCAGCTGTCCTGAGTATCCGTGCGAACGCTTCCTGGTCGATCACTAATGCGAGCTCGTTTACCATTTATATTTGCTCAGGCTCCACCTATCCCACGTGACCCTACCACTCATCTAAGACCCAGGCCAGCGCAGACTATTTCAAAGAAAGGCCAGCTAACATTTAAAATGTTTGGGGTTTGTTTCAAGTCAGAGTACTTAATTCGTAACCTTGTAGTTACTAATTCAGACACCGCATTGAAATCACACACTTTGCCCTACAGAGAGTGCAAATCCACAGAAGTTATCCCTGAAAGAAAAGGAATTTTAATAAAGTGCAACATGTAAATTTAACAAGCATTTTAACCTTATTTACAACACACAACATTCCAGTAACCGTGGCTTCCTTGTCTACACAGTTAGACAGAGGAATATGCTACTAATGCATGATGACATCTGACACGTTCATGGGTTAGCTTGTATTATTTTCTTATGTGTGTTGTCAAATACATTTCCAAAAGTTTATTCTAAAGAGAAACTATTTTTAAATTTTCTAGAAAAATATTTGAAGAAAGACAGCTACATACAAACTCAAATTAAGCCTGAAAACATTTATTTCTTTTAAAATAAAGCACAGGAATTCCTTTATAAGATATTCAGTGTCTCTCTCCTACCTGTTATTAAAATTAGTGCAGTAAGTAAGATTTCTACAGCCCAGCTGACAAGGTTCTCGTACATCTGCTAAACAGGTCAACATGGAAACTTCAACTGCATTATACTCACAAAAACGATCAAATTCTTGCCAGCTCTGTGAATTGCCCCAGCTCGTGCTATAAAGTTTAGTGCAGAGCTCTCTAGGGGAAAAAGAAAAAAAAATCAAAAAATCAAAATCAAATCACAGAAAATAAACAGCAGTAGTTCAGGTTCAGCAGAGCTGATGACAACAGCCTACACTCACTGTACAAGTCTGCAAGGGTACCCAAATGTGCTCAGAGCAAATAATCCCACTTCACAGTTTTCTGA
The DNA here is from genome assembly GCA_027560015.1 of Chloroceryle amazona. Lineage (NCBI taxonomy): Eukaryota > Metazoa > Chordata > Aves > Coraciiformes > Cerylidae > Chloroceryle > Chloroceryle amazona. The sequence goes on along the minus strand of JANHFX010007961.1, from coordinate 18,634 downwards.
GTGTTCCAGTTTTGCTTCAGAATGTTAGCAAACCTTGAAGCTAGAACATTAAACTCTAATATCCAATAAAAACATAACAGCTGGAAACCTGAAATGACTTTGAGGTGATGAGCTCAGTTAATTTTACTTGTAAGAAATCTAGGTTGACAGGATAATGAACAACTTCTCATCCCACCCTTCAATTTCAAATCACACCTTCTCCTCCTACAGGAATAATTGTCAAGTAAAGTTTATTTCTCCTTTTGCCCTGCTTGCTTGCACCAGCACATGCTTTGCTGCTTCTGCTGAAGATGTTTCCTGGTGTCAGCAATCCCCAAGGCCAATCCGGTCACAGCAATATGCTACAAACTACAGCTGTTCCCACCCAGCTGAGGGCACAGAGGCTCATTGTACTGTTAAATCAAAATGTGAGGGAAGGATCACAGAATCACAGACTGGCAGGGGTTGGAAGGGACCTCTGGAGATCATCGAGTCCAACCCCCCTGCCAGAGCAGGGTCACCCAGGGCAGCCC
>JANHFX010007961.1:3861-18022 GCA_027560015.1 Chloroceryle amazona | reverse complement strand
CCAGGGCTCTCAGCCTTTCCTCAGCACAGAGATGTTCCAGTCCCTTCAGCATCCTCAGAGCCTCCACTGGACTCTCTCTGGTATTTCCCAGCTCAAGAGGAACACCTCTTGAGCTGGGGAGCCCAGAACTGGACACAACACTCCAGATGTGGTCTCACTGGGGCAGAGTAGAGGGGGATCCATTTTTGGACCTCATTTTGAAGGCAAGCAACTTAAAGATAATGCATCAGCTGCCCTGTGCTACAATGTTCTAAGGAAGAAGGTAACTCCAGGGCTCTGCTAGTGCTAAGATCCTGCTGTGTTCAGGACCTATGGTTTTGTTAATGGAAACTTTAATACAGAAGAAAGCAACAGCTTGAAAACCAATGTTTGCAACTTATTTTGACATACTGATGCATTTAAAATGTAATAATGCTCTATGTAACAGGTACCAGATCCAAATGCTCCAATTATGGTTATTTCCAAGCATGCCATTATTTGCTGAAAAATCCTTTTCTGTTGTTTCATGTCAGAATAGTTAGTTACATTCTTTAGTTAGGAAATAACCTATTTTTCATTGACTAAAATCCAAATAGGATCTCAAAAGGAATACTGCTCAGGTTTTACATGCAGCAAGCAGGTACTTCAGAGTCTGTGCAGTTCGTCGTGTCCTTCAGCATCTGGTTAATGCCTCCTCATCTTGTTGCAATACTGGCTGTTGTGAAACTTGTACCTTACTTGTGGTCAGTAACTTAGTGTGCCTGTTACAGTAAGTCAGTGCTAAATGTGAGAAAACTGATTCCTCTCACAGAACAGCATTTTTTGAGATACAGCAGAAGTGTTGGACAGAATGGGACACCCATCTGATGATCTAAAGTGGTGTTTTCCTAAGAATTCATGGAACTCTGATGTACGTTGCAAGATTTGGGCAAAGGCCTGACAGGAGAGAAATCCTGAAGCGTGTTCACAGTTGGAGATGAGAGCGGAGAGATACTGACCTACATGTGGAAGAATTTGCTTTCGAACAGCAATGGAGCTTAGCTCCATCGAGGCCTGTTGAAGGTGGAGGCTGCACAGTGACTCCTGGGTGAACAGACCTTGAACTCTCAAGAAAACATTGCCAGAGTGGATCCTGTGGGAGAGGCATTGTTTTACAGCCTTCTATAAGCCCATCAACAATTTCAAGCTCTGTTTTCATCGACATCAGAATTCGTTTACAAGCAGTCTGACACGCATAGTCTTCTGCTCTGTCACAGCAATACAAACCTGTTAAAGGATTAAAAACAGGTAAAGATCAAGCATGCAACAACAGCCAAGACACATGACGTAACAGCCCTCAGACAAAAGCTGCTGTAAGGAGACTTCCACTCCCCAAATAATCTCAATTATTGCTTCTTTTATATGCAAATAGAATCAACTCTGGAAAAAATAAAACCACACCAATAACTAGAATTAAAAATCTAAGTAAAAATCAATCATGCCCCTACAAATAAAAGCTATAATTATAAAAAATAACTACAATTATAATATATAAATACGTTAAACCAATGTATACAATAAAATTGATATAAAAAGTGCATACAATCCTCAAATATTTTCAGTATCTTTTATCAGTTTCAGTAAAGAAGGATTTTTTTCTACTTACTATCTGTAGGATTTCTCATTGGGTAGGACTGTGTATAGTTGTTCACACAGTGTATAAGCTGAGGGCTGATAGATGCACAGTAATTTTCGACCGCTTTGATTTGTGAGGGACCAGGAGAAGAGTCTGTCCGAAAAATTGCTTGACAATATTCCCGACAGTTTGTGTGATGACCTGCGTAACTGCAACAGACTGACCCCACTGGGGGAAAACAAACAAACAAACAACAGAAAACCGATGGGTTCCTGCACAGAGAAATGAAGAAAGGAGCATTTCTGCTCATGGTCTTACTGTGGAAAAAAGAAGGAAGGAATTCTTCTATGCTCTGTTAAAAGAATCTCCATCTACAGAATGACTGGGATTGTCTGTAACCAGCCAAACTGCATTTGCTTGTCTGGCTGGAGAATAAGTCCCAAGAGCCATCCTGAGCCTAAGTTCAAGACACCAGCAAGTGAGCTGAATTTTATCTTCAGCTACTTTGTTCTTGTTTATGGTAATAGACTTGTCCTATAATAATTAGACAAGTATTAATAATAAATAAATACAGATGAGAGCAGCATCCTATAAAAAATGTCATTCATGCATTACGGTTCACCCACTTCTGCTATGTTATTAAATATACACTTCCTGAGAAATACTTTCACTAGAAATAATGCAGAGGCACTCATTATATAGACAGACATCAGGCAACAAAACATTTGCACAGTGCAAGATTTCACCTATGCGTTAAATTCTGTTACTTAACACTCACTAAATGAACAAAGCAGGAAAAAAAATAGCTTCTAAGGAATCATCAAAATGGGGCAGAAAACACAAATCCGGATACAAAAATTAAAATACTGTATAAATGCTATGAAGAGCCTAACCCCTTATCCCTCGAGCAAGAAATATGATGCATGTGGTTTGTCCTTCTATGGAACTGCATCCATGTGATTTGTATATGTGTACGACCACAGAATTTCTGACATTTTACAGAAAAAATGATGGAATGATAGAAAAGCAAAAAGGACAAACTATTGATTACATACTTACTTTCATTTCTGTTAATACAACTAAAGAGAGCATTCTGAAATCAAAACAAAAACAGCGTTACAAGCTGGAAAACTCCAAATAAATATTTAAACTTGCAAGTAATTTCTTATACTGAGCCAATAAATCTTTGTTATTATTTGTTCCAATTAGATGAGATTAAATCAAAACCACTGCACAAGAACACCAAAAGCAGGAAATTAAAAGGCTGAGTTCTGTGTGCACTCCTAATAAAAGAGATAAATATTCAAGCAAGTAATAGAAAGACTGCCCTGGACTAACTTAGGAACAGCATGCTCTGAGAGGATGTTCAAAATGTTGTGGTTGTTTGGGTTTTTTTTTAATAATAAGAATTTTAAAGAAAATAGAAACAAACAAACAAAGAAACCAAAACAAACAACAAACCAAACCAGAACTCTGCACAAGGTGCACGTGCAAACAGAAAACTTCCACAGACTAATTCGACTACATAATACCTTAAAAGCTAAAGCATGCGATCTGCTCCTTCAGACTGCAGCCAAAAGGAACACTTGGGAGACACGTGACATGTTAAATGACCAAAGAAGGAAAACTCATACACCCTGTTTTGTTGCAGAGGACTCTAATCCACAGAGCCATCACAGAGCAGTTTGGGTTGCAAGGCCCCTTTCTAGGTCATCAAATCCAACCCCTCCGCAGGGAGCAGGGCCATCTGCAACCAGAGCAGGTTGCTCAGAGCCCTGGCCACCTCCCCTGGGATGGTTCCACAGATGAACCACCTCTCTGGGCAGCCTGGGCCAATTTCACCACCCTCACTGTAAAGAATGTCTTCTGTCTAGTCTCAATCTACCCTCTTTTACTTTAGAACCATTGCCCCTTGTCTCGCCTCAACAGACCCTACCAAAAAAGTCTGTCCCCATCTTTCTTATAGGACCCCTCTAAGTACTGAAAGGCCACAATAAGGTCTCCCTGGAGTATTCTCCAGGCTGAACAGCCCCAACTCTCTCAGCCTTTCTTTACAGGAGAGATGCTCCAGCTCTCTGATCACTTTCTGTGGACTCTGGACCGGCTCCAACAGGTCCATATCCTTCTTATGCTGAGGACTCCAGAGTCCTCACCAGAGGGGAGCAGAGGGGCAGAATCACCTCCATCAAGACTACTGAACTCTTGCCCAAAACAACCACAGTCTTCCTCACACCGAAAAAGGACAGTTATTCTTAAAAAAACAGATAGCACATAGAAGCTTGCTGGAGCTCCATGAGAAGATGGAGTCATGAGGTTGAAATTCCAAAATGTAGTTGCCAATTATTACTTTAAAATTATAAGATTGGGAAAAAGATATCTGAACCCTCCTCACACCTGACCTCCAGAATCTTAGAGCATCATATTATAAACAGTGATCCATAGTGACAAAACACAATCCCCATCCTCATAAAGTTTCTGATCTCCTTCATTTCCCCCATCCACATTATTAAATAAAGCAATTTGTGTTTTACACAGCTTCTGGAGAAGAAACCAGAAACGCTGTCACACTGATCCACAGGCGTGATGTGCTTCAGTGCAGCAAAATGTCAGATGTGCGCTCTCTACGTAAGAAGAGACCTCAAAATGCAGACCCAAGGTAAGCTCAGGAGTTCACTGGCCTCTTCACCTATGCTAGCTGGTAGACCTTGGTGCACTGCAGAGAAGTGTATCCCCAGTAATCTGTGGGGTGTTGTGGTGAAAATCTGTCCTACTGCGAACAGATGGAAGTGTTACATTTTTCAAGTGAAGAAAATACAAACGTGTTAGGAATCATCCTGTCATTTTTGTCTCAGAGGTTGTTTAGAGAGAGAACACTTGAGGCAATCTGTTGACAGCATCCTTATTTCTCCCTGCCAGTCTAAGCAGGATTACAGTGAAAAACAAAGTAAGTATCAAAGTGATCAAATCTCCCAGTGGCTAACCCATAAAAATACAGTAATTAGATCTGGATGCCCAAGCAGCTTGCTGGTGTTCACTTCTCCACAGCAGGGAAGGGTAACTACAGAACATACCCCTGTTCTGAGCAGCACAAACCAGCAGCCTCGTCTCTACTCGACAGCTTCAGTACATAACCAATTCCCACACCCCTTCCCTCACCTTCAGAGACATTTTACATCCTGACACCAGAATCAGTAAATACTACAGAGTCCTAACTGCTCGTTTCACTAAAGCACTACCCATTAAGCCACCTATTCCACTAGAGAACTGGAGAATTCCACAATCCCACTTCGCTTTTTAAAACCTTTTTTCCCACATTTTGCAAGTATCCGAGTAAAACCATGATTCTATTTTTAAATGTCGTTGTTTATTTTCATGGCTGCCTTCATCCTTTTTTTCTGTTGTTCTTTAAAGAGTAAGTACTTCAGAACCCAGGACTGCTCTCTGTGTGTGAACTGCCATTAAAATGAACTATCCTTCCTGCACAGAAAGGTCTGAGGAAAATCTGCAGAGCCAGAAGAATTATGTATTGTACCAAAAGAGAGAAGACTTGAATTTTAACTTAGTTTTTAAAAGTCTCAGGCATTAAAAGTTTCCATTTGCATCATGCTATTAATGATATTTTTAGGCTGTATTTCAAATCCCAGCTTCCACCTTGCCGATTACTCTTTATGCCAAGTTAGTCATAGTGCCACAACCTTGTTTTCTACAGTCGCACAATGAGACCAGCTTCTGGCTACTTTTTGGGATAGTGAAATACATTAAACAGCAAATGCAAGATCTGAAAGAGGACAATCCCAATACTGTAGAGAGCAGCATCACTTCCTTCGATTTACAGTCAGAACATTAATTTAAACCATAAGTAAACCGTGGCTGATGTGGCACTGAAATAATGACCCTAAGAGAATAAATACAAATTTTACTTGAAAATGTAGGTTAGTTTTCCAAGAACACCAGCTACTGATAGTTCCAGCTGTCGTATGTACCAGCACAGGTCTACTGAGAACACCTCACACGAAAATTCAGAAGTCTGCCTTACACAAAACGACGCCCAAACCTCACAAAGTAACGATTCAGACATTTTATTTTTCTAATATCCTCTACCAAACTTTAGGTCTTTTCTCCCAAGAGCACAGATACTCCCTAACTTCTCTGAGACTGAGAATGAATCTGCAGCAACACTCCTCATGCCGGTAGCAAGTTTTAATCTGATCCAGCTCAGATTTTCCCTCTTTACTACCTACAAAGCAAATCCACTCACCCATTCATTCATCGGTGTAACATGGATGAGGGAACAGAACATGTACACAGCTGCCACCCTACAGCTGTAAAGAACAGGTTTACACTGTCACCTAAAGGCTCCTGTCACTTTTATAGCACTGCATATCCTCCTCTACAAAAAGCCAAGGTTTCAGTGTGGCCACCTGCTTTCTCTGGGACCTGCCGTGCATGAAAAAACAAACAACTGTCAGATGGGAATTGCCATACACAGTATCACTGACCCAAAACTGACTGTCCTCAGAAGCTGCTGGAATTTGACTTCTCCACACCCACCCTGTACCCAGCCCTGGAAGTGGCACACAAACCTGACAGGTAGAAAGCAACACTGCAACTTGACTAACTACTGAATTGGGACAGAAGAGGCTCCTAAAAAGGCTGAAGTCAGTCTGTCACGGTTATCCCTAAGTGCCTGGCCATACCGTTAGCACAAACTATACTCAGAATAGGGATGCAGTGCTGTTATAAACTCAGCTAAAAATCACCAGGTTATTTAAAAGATGAATGGTACAAAAAAGTTATTAAAGATAATCAGTTCAGAGATAACAGTATCACTGGCCCTCTTAGCTCAGAGTGCAGTTCCTTCTCTAAAGAAGGGCTCAAGTTGAGAAAAATTTGTCTTCTTAGAGCAATTTTACATGCCAATTTTATACAGGCAGGATGCCCTCACAAGTAACTTTGAACCTATAGTTCCACAGCCTGCTGAATCACTGTGGTAATACCTGGATTGCTGTTAAGGAAGTGGATTTACTTTGCTTTTCCACCTTGTTTTCAACTATTCTCACCCTGTTCCCATTTGTATCATCTTGTGTATGTCTCTACACTGGCTCTGGCACTAACCATCTTCTTATGGCCTGATTTTTTTCAGTAATCCTGCTGAAAACTCCTTTTTCTCATCTCCTAGGAATTTAAATCAGTGATTTCCAAAGGTATAATAGATATTAATATGTAATATACATAATATAATATGTATCTCATAAATCAGAATAGAATAATCTTTTAGATCTCTTCTTTCAGATATCGTATCTTAGGTACCATCTTTTAGAAGGACCTGTCAGATGCCAGAGGCAGGTAAGGACAAGTGTATCTGTCTGGCTGCCAGTGGGAGGGAATATTTTATGGAAAAAGGGCAGCTGTAGGAAGGAACAGGAAGAACGTCAAGCTGCACGGAGTTGCTAGAGAAACTCACCATGTTTCATGAAACTGTGGTGTCTGTACCACCACAGCCTACAATGCCAGTTAGGGTGCTGACATTGCTCTTTCTGTAGGTCTGGATAATTGCCCAGTTTCCCAGCAAGTACAGGAACACATGTGGGGAGGGTGGCTACACAGACATGAGAGCATCTTAACTCCCCCCCAGTATGTAGTCACCTGCTTGTAAATAATATCAGCATTAGACAGCCAGTCTGATCTGAGTTACCAACTGTAACTTCACTAGAGGATGCTGGGTTAATGCTCAGCTCTAGTAAAGTACCACTCATATTTAAGCCATCAGCAGCTTTTTTTTCCCCACTGAAGCTTCCTTCTGAATCTGCTAGCAGACTGGCAGAAGAGAAAGAGAAAACAAAGCAAAAGGTGAAACAGAGATATAGGTAAGGAAAACCAAACCAGACCAAAAACCACCAAAAAAAAAGGCCAGAAAAAGATGCTTTTGTTAAATGAAGTCATCAAGCTCTGGGAAAATGAGAATCAAAAGGCAACACTCAACACCATGTACGCACACAGAACCTGATAATCTATTTTAAACTTGTGAATAAAATATTAAGTGACCACAGATGCCAATATTTAAATTTATAGAACACAAACAATGATTTGTTTTACTTGTGCATTGATCTCATCTTTCAGACTTCTCTTTTTTAAAAGCAAATGTTGTCGAAGCTGGTGGTTAAATGGAAAGTGGCGTGCAGACACAGGCAGCACGGCCGTATCTTAAAGGAAACAGTCTCAAAGATCTTTTGGTGGTACGGAAATTGAGAAGGGCATTTGAACTTTATCCAGCAGAGAACATTGTCCAGTCTTCCTCACCAGAAGCTCCCTGAAGAAAGATTTTAGCCAGTACTGCAGGACCTAACTGGTTTCGCTCTTTTTGGAGCTCATCAGCTGCAGGTAACGGCTCAAAAAACAAAAGGCATGCTCACAAACACAACTAAGGCAGAACATTTTGCTTGAGCAAGAAGTCTTTTGCATCATAAGGCATGCTTTTATATTTTAAGTGCTGTTTTTCTAAATGGTGGTGGCCTCCTGTGTCCTGAAAGAAAAGCAACAGTGAAGCTGTTCTTTCACACCAAAAATGAAGAGGATTTTGGTAAAAATCAATGATTTTTTTCCTCCCTAAAAGTGGTCATACTCGCTCTGGTAGAAAAGTAAATACGGTACTGCTGTCTTGGGCAACACAATCGTGCCAACTATCTGCATACAGATCCTGTTCAATTAAGGCCATCTTAATTTAGAAGCGTTGTCTACAGGTAACAGATACACGAAGAAGCAAAAGTTCTTCACTCTGAGAACAGCAGTGAAGGTCCTGTTAATCTCCCACTGACCTCATTTCATCTTCAGCAACAGAAGATAAAGTCAGAAGGTAACATGCTAAGGTTTAGTGGAGCCAGCTGAAGTTTCAAATGATGGTGCACATCCATTAAGAACTTTAAAGACTTGCAGTAATTACCAAGTAAGGCCAAGATTTTCCTCAATTATGTAACCCAGTAAAGAAGTGAGAACACTTGCACAGTAAGGTAGAACAGAATCACTGGAACTTGTATTTTGGCAAGATCATTGAGTGTTCTATCAACCTTCCTTGAATAGTAGAGAATAAAGGCAAAAAGCACCAGCAGATGACAATAACATTAGCTACAAAGAGAAATACAGTCAGAGTACACCCTGGATTCATTAAGTAGTACTTCTAGAGGCCACACACAGCCACGTGCCTTCTAAGTTCATTTTGGAACCTTTTCCTAAATGAAGTCCTAAACAGCTCCTTGAGTTTTCCTCTCCCGTCTCCACGTAATCCACACAAACCATTAGATAGGAGCTAAAAACTGCTGGCTACGTTTTTCAGGTGTAATTAGTAGCCAGCATTCAGCAAAACCTCAGCACATAGAGCAGGATCACAGGAGCCCAGAAGATAAACCAAACCAGGACTGCAGCACAGTGAATACTTTTCTGAATCCCTACTACAGCACTTGAAGCTGCAGGCACTGCATTTGAGGTTTTTGTATTTGAAAATTGTAAGAAAACAAAATCAGGTTCAACTTAACAGTGCTCAGATCTCCCAGATAAAAAAAATATCTTTAAACAGTTCAGGGACATCAGAAGTGTTCACTACTGTGTGTCAAAAATAGCTTTCAGAGAAGCTAAATGACCTGCAACATTTCCAGTTATATTTCAGTGTTAGCAGTGCCCAGCTGCAGTAAGGCTCTCAGAAAGCAAATTAACCAGAGAAGTCTGCATGTCTGCATTAGTCCCAGGAGATAAGAACTGGTGTTCTTAGTGTGCAGAGATGAACCCCCAGTATGCCGTGTAGGGACTCAAAGGCTGCAGTCTAATGGAAATTTCAGTACCACACTTCCCATGCACAGAAGAAAAGTTACCTTAAAATGCAGTAATAAAGCCTTTACAGCTTCTTTCAAGCTTTACAAACTGCTTTCAGTTACTCCTCCAAGCATGCATTCCATGCAGTCTTTTCAAAAAATGAACCTCAACTTTACATAAAACTTCTAAAAATAGGAAAATCAGAAAATCCTACACAGAATTCATACAGTCTCCAAGCCTTTTGAATTCTTCCTTTGACTTTACCTACCTTCTTTTTAGAGGAAGATGAACAGGATAGCAGAAAGCTGGAAGTAGTGAAAGATAAAAGAGTTGAGATGCACAGAACTAGAGAAAAAAATGAAGATGACAAAATGAGTACCTCAGAAGCAGAAGATGGGAGAAAGGACGACCAGAATAATATCTTTCCAAAGACAGCAAGTACATTTCAGTAACACTCAAAAACACTCAGCAAGTTGTGTTCAATTTTTTAATTTCTGTATGCAGTACCACTTGAAAATAAAAGAATGTTTGCTAGGACATGCAATCTGCAATGCACTCATGGAAAATGAATAGCTTAATGCTGCATGACTCATCCCCAAATGGTGTAACGTCACCAGAATCACAAGCTTCATAAATATTTACACCAGAAGGAATCCAGAAACATACAATCAGCAGGCAAAAAATCTTCATTTAATCTTGTGAAAAGCTGACACATCAATGCTGAAGTGATTCTGCTGCTGTACAGCCTGAGACTCTGCTAAGCAACTTCAAACCCTGGGGCACCTGCTCAGACTGTGTTTTTCAGTGCTCTGAGCCCTGTGCCCTGCCCATGGAGACTCCCTTGATTCTTCACACTCACTGACTTAGTGGGAAGCTGAAGGGTAACTCATGGGGTTGTTTCTCTAAGAGTTTCTGTACTCTGCACAGTTCAGTCAACTATTCCAAGTAGCCTGTGAAACCCCTCTGGGAAATCCTTATATGAGGATATAATTAAGCTATGAGAGCATTTACAAGAAGGGAATTACACTTTTATATTCGTAATGCAGCTAGCTTTTACTTAGGTGCCATGTACTTATGCATTCAATAGCTCAGTAACAGACTTGAGAGCTGACGAACAAGCACTGTGATCTCCACTGTAAACTGCATCCCCAGTTTTTGTGACCCATACGTCACCTCTTTCAGTTTTAACTCGCCACTCCCTCCCTAGTTGTTCAGCTTGCTCCCTGATGCCAGCTGAGTACCAACTACAGTACCCGTCACACACAGAGAAGCTCCTTACAGACTGCAGAAGGAGCAGGACATGTTTCCCAAGGAACCAAGAAAAATAGGTTTGGTTTTGTTTTTAAAAAGAAGAAAGAATGACTAGTGTGTGAAAAAGAGCAGGTTCACTCCAGCAGTATTTTTTTTTAACTTCCTTAAATTTTATGTAACCAGTGGGTCTCCTGAGAGCATTGTAAGCACTACTTTCATGAGTACCTGGAAGCCTAGATACACAGGATACCTTGTCATAAAAATTCTGTAATAACAGAAGATCTGCCATGTCAAATACTTCATTTCTGTTCCCAACACTGTATCTTTATTTACTACTCCTAATACTTATTAAAAGAAGTTCTCTTTAGTTCTTCACTAACCAGAAGACTGAGTCCTTCTTCCAACCAGATGGATTCCTTATAATTTTTCTCCCTCTTCCTGTCTTTCAGTATTGCACAGACAGAGAGCTACGGTTCTCAGTACAGGAACAGCCAGATCACTCTGAATAAGTGAGGGATCTGCTTTCCAAAATTCCAGACAAAAACTGGAAAAGGAACTAGGGAATTAAATAATATGACTGTCACCATTTTGTAGTCATTCTTTAATCTCTTACCTTTCCTCTCCCGTTCTCCTTTAACCCATATTGGCCAACCTCCTACAGCAATGCAGAAATCCAGAAAAAAACCCCAGAGGGAAACAGGCCAGCAGAACAGAGGAGAAGCTTAGAGCTGTTGACAGCATAGCATATCATAGTGTGAGAGGAGACAGAACTACTTAGGATGAAAATCCATTTTTAAGAGAACGAGCTATGGCAACTAGGAAAATACTCTGTAGATTGTTTAAAGAACCAGAGGAAAACAACAGAATTTAATGTTTCCTGGAAAAAGGGGAAACCTGCTACACTTCTGCCCAAATCAAGAGCACAGAGATTGTCTGGTATCCTGAACTGTTGATTATGTGCAGAATTTATGTGGAACCACCTAATTCAGGGCAGGAGGAAACGAGATGAAAGGAGGAGGAATCTGGCTTTTCATTAAGGACCAGATGGAAATAGGAGAAGTCGTAGCAGAATGGCATTTATACGAGCTGTTCAAGAGAACACAGGTAAAGGGAGATTTCTGAAAATATCCCGACGATTCATTTTAAGAGCAAAGCAGTAAAAATAACTGCAAGCATTAAGAGCTTCACTGATGTAACAAAAATTATTAATTTGAAATGATTTACATAGGATAAGAGATTAAAACATTTTTTTCCCCGACTTTCTCTTTAGGTCACTTTTAAGCTGACTCTCCCCCTACAGAAGCCAAATGTTTTTGATGGAATGAACGCTCACAGTGAATGCCAAATTCCATGAAAATTCCTATGAAACAAACTTTTTTTGGAATCCATGTCTCCATTTTGGAAACCGCATCTTTTTCATTCAAATTCAGATAAATGTGAGTCTAAACCAAAAGACAAGACCTTTTTACAGAAACTGATTATACTGTCAGAAAAACTTGAGAGAGAAGCAATATACATATGGATGCAAATAAGCAGATCCAGAATTATGACTGTAAGAATGGACTTTCCCTCTTCTATGGAATACTTTTAACAGAATTTATAAAGCCCCTGATTTTTAGTGAGATATATCCAGACACATACACACATACCTCATATTCCTTCCTGCAGACCCTTAAGACATCATTTTTTGCAGAAGCCTGAAAGACAGATAAATGTCTTCATTTGTAGTAAATAATAAAATCACTTTGCAAAATAAAGACGATTCTACCTTTGTGATAACCATGATGTATTTTAAGACCAGAGCAATCTCTCCATTTTGCAGGCTCAGTACCACTCGTGTGCTTCTTTCCCTCTCCCCCCTCTTCCTACTGCCAGTTCCTATTGTCAGACTGAGTTACAGAAATTCTCCCTTCAAACTGCAGACAAGTTTCTCCTGTGGAATACCTCTTGCTCCTTTCTCATATCGCAGATATTCAAAACTGTTATTACCACTAACCCTAGCTATTTCCCCCTCCAGTAATTAAAATAGCAGGGTAAAGTCTAACTTTGGACCTATCACATCACCTTCATCAAACTGCCTCCAAAACCCCCTCAAGTTTCAAGAATCAAAGTTAAAATCCAAATATTCCCCATTATTTCTAACATTTAGCAAGTATCTATAGTTTAAATGAAAATAATGTGAAATATATCAACCAGAGTCAGCTAAAGTGCAAATTATAGCTAAGATCCTGAGACAGCAGAATCTGCAATCAATAGAGCATCTGATTTTGACAATATTGAGAAATAATGTAACAATCATAAATTAACTGAACTTCACAGGACACTGCAATGACCAAGTTTTTTACATCAGGTCAGGAGAACACTTACACATTAGGATAAATCTGAAAGCTTTGCAAAGAAATGCATTTGGGAACAGATACACGTATCTTCTTTTCAGATCAAAAGCACCCAGTTTGTTTACTCCCTCCTCATCTCAGTTTGTGTCCACACTGCTCATCTTTTGTCCAACAGTTGAAATTATAAACTTTTGGATAAAGTTAATATTTTATTTTTTTTTTTAATGACAAAAATTTGCAGTAGGCTTCTGGTCCAAGATGAAGACTACACAGGTAACATGCAGGACACTACAGTACACGTGTGCTCCAGAGCTGAGGTACAGGGGTGATGATAAATAATTATACACTCTGTGACTTTGAAGATGTTTTTAAGGTCACAAGCGCATACTTTAGGAAAAAAAAAATCACAAAAATGCTTCCCAGATTTGTAATAATGAGGTCATTGCTAAATTTATGTATTATACTTAAAATAGTCACTTGACAAAACCAGCAATACAGTAACACCAAAACCAACTTTCTTTCATCTGATGAACAAAAACCTCTTTGAAGAGGCAGGAAACTATTTGAGGCTGTAACCACAGAGCTGCTTCACTAAACATTTCACTGCAAAAACAAAAAAGAGCTTAGAACCAGCCACATGTTGCCTTCCACTCAGTCTTATTTTAAGAGTAACTTCCATCTAGATCATGACCCAGGAAAAAAAGAATGAAGCAATAAAGCTCAGTGTAACCACAGAGAGCTTCAGAATCTTTACTGATTCAGTCAATAAATTGTTGTGGAGTACCAAACCAGAGCAGATCAGCAGTAACCACAGGCCTACTGTCTGCAAAGCAAAACGAGGTGGATTAGCTCCGACTGCCCAGAGCAGTGGTGCTAGAACGCGCCCCAGCCAGCTCTCCTGCTCACACTCGAGCTCCTGTGGTGTCAAAATTATAAACACAGTAAAATTTCATCTTACCTTTATTCCCAAGTGATTAAATGTGGCATCAGAATGTGCAAAGAAGGCACAGATAACCCTAAGGTCTTAACATTTTTTTCTTTCTTTTTCCCCTCAGATGACAGCAAGCAGCCGAGCTGTAGGCAGCTGAGAATACAACCCCCCCAAACCCCCCTGCCAAACCTCACCCCTTGTTTTCATTAGGTTTTACTCGGTTTTCATCTCGGTAGACTTGAACTT
>JANHFX010007960.1:63261-127683 GCA_027560015.1 Chloroceryle amazona | reverse complement strand
GACAGTGAGATGGGTTGAGAACTGGCAGAACAACAGAGCTCAAAGGGTTGTGATCAGTGGTGCAGAGTCCAGCTGGCGACCTGTAAGTAGTGGTGTTCCCCAGGGATCAGTTCTGGGTCCAGTCTTTTTGAACACCTTCATCAATGACCAAGGGATGGACTGTACCCTCAGCAAATTTGCTGATGATATGGAGCTGGGAGGAGTGGTTGATACACCAGAAGGCTGTGCTGCCATCCAGCGAGATCTGGACAGGCTGGAGAGCTGGGCAAAGGAAAACCTCATGAAGTTCACCAAGGATAACTGTAGAGTCCTACACCTGAGGAGGAACAATGCCATATACCAGTACAGGTTACAGGTAGACCCACTGGAAAGCAGCCCCATGGAGAGTGACCATGGCATCCTGGCGGACACTAAGTTCTCCATGGCACAGCAATGTGCCCTTGTGGCCAGGAAGGCCAATGGTATCCTGGGGAGCATAAAGAAGAGTGTGGCCAGCAGCTCAAGGGAGGTTCTCCTCCCCCTCTACACTGCACTAATGAGATCACATCTGGAATACTGTGTTCAGTTCTGGTCTCCCCAGTTCAAGAGGGTCAGTGAAATACTAGAGAGAGTCCAATGGAAAGCTACAAAGAGGACGAAGGGACTGGAACATCTCTCTTATGAGGACAGGCTGAGAGTCCTGGGACTGTTTAGCCTGGAAAAGAGAAGACTAAGAGCAGATCTTATGAATGTTTACAAATATCTTAAGGGTGGGTGTCAAGTAGAAGGGGCCACTCTCTTTTCAGTGGTGCCCTGTGATAGGACAAGAGGTAATGGTAGCGAGGTGAAACACAGGATGTTCCACCTCAACATGAGGAAAATCTTCACTGTGAGAGTGACAGAGCCTGGAACAGGCTGCCCGGAGAGGGTGTGGAGCCTCCTTCTCTGAAGACTTTCAAAACTTGTCTGGATCTGTTCCTGTGTGGCATGCCCTACGTGTTCCCGCATTGGCAGGGACGTTGGGCTCAATGATCTCTGGAGGTCCTTTCCAACCCCTACCATTCTGTGATTCATCAGACTGAGTCTTTTCCACTGTGCTGAGAAGACATTTCTGACCTTTCAGGGAAGTTTGTGGTGCAGAAAACAACGTGGTGGCAAAGACCTATTAGAATTGCAGCATTTTTTGAACATACATTAGTCCCTATTGTCTTTCATTTTTCCCTCCTTTTATCTTCATATGAATTTAAATGGTACTAATTTATTTATCTTGAGGAGGGAGGAAGTGTAAGGGGGAGTGAGCTAATGGGATTTCTGTTCCTCTGAAAATTTGGAATTAAGATTGCTTTATTGCAGATTGGGGCAAATTGTCTAGAAAGACTGTTACCTCTTGACCAGCTAAACGCTCCAAAATTCTTTTCTATATTTTCTAATACTTGCTAATGTTGTTATCCTCTATATTGTTTGACAAAGCAGAGATGATAAATCTTAAATCATCTTTACCTAACACACTGTTAACAAAGGAAATGACCGGTCTTTAAAACACAATGTAAAAGAAATAAGGTTGTCATACTTCAATATACATATATTAACAGTGTGAACTTGCATGTACACGGTGACAATGATCATGTAGTTCCACAATTTTTAGATTGCAAAGTAGTTCAGAGAGTATGTGGAAGGGTTTTACTGCCAGGAAAACCAAGGCAAAGAGGACTATAAGAATGACATCCTCTATATGCTAGTCTATGACTTTTTTAATGGCCCTGTTAATTTTTCACAAGTGGAGACAGAACTCAGGAAACCAAGAGCTTATACCAATGATTTCTCAGTGTTTTGAAATAAGATAGTTCAGAAAATGATAGGATATATTTAAATAGATGTATAGCAAAAAAAAGAAGAGAACCTTAAAACATTTAGGATTCACTTTAACACCTCGCTCAACATACCCAGTCTTGGCCGCTAAGGCAGCCTGCATCATGGCCCTCAGATCTGAGCTTCTACAAGTCTCTGTTCATGTTCGCATATTGGCCTGTGCTCACCCTTTCTCACTGAGTTTAAAACATGGGGATGACCATTCCAAGAAGTGCTGGCAACATAATTTAATTTCTTACTTTTTCTCTAGTCCAAATTTAAGCTATCATCTCACAGATTACCAGTTTATCATGCTACTGAAAAAAATCAGTTGAAGTACTTTAGGCCATAGTAGTAAGAAGATATGTAGGTCATGAAGAGATCTGACTCCAAGTCCACTGACAGTCTTTTGTTTTCACTGGTACAACCTGTGCAGCCAGCTTTACCAGAACTGGCAAGCATTACTATACTATTGCAGGACCCCTTATATCCTCAGTATAAATACCCCAGCTCCTGGCCTTCATCAGTGCTTCTGAAAGCAGCAAGAACTAAACATAATTCCCACAATGTTGGTAAAACTGTTTGAGCAAAGGAAACATCTATGCTCCAAGTACAATGTCTAGTGGAATTACTCAAATCACTATGCTGGTCCACATCCCTTTGCATCTGCAGGGATCCATCTGTCGGAGACCTCCAAATGAAAGAGGACTATGACATTACACATAAGGCAAAATCAAAACAAACAGAAAAATCCAAGAAAGAAAAAAAACCCACAACTCCCCATCCCCACCAAACAACAATCCAAGAGTCTGGTTTAGGGAATAAGTGGAATGTAACAATGTAAATTTAGCTTTTTAAAGAACATCTGGGTGTACTGAGTTGCTGGTTTCCTTTACTCCACCTCACTGCATAATGAACTGCAGACAACATTTCTATAGCAAAAATGTAGAAACAGCTTGCTGGCAGCTAGCTGGGTTTGATCCATCTTGACACAGTATGCTTCTCAGACTTCGATCTCTAATCTATTAATAAATAGGCAGTGTCAGGACTAAATTTTAAAATCAGGAGTCAGAGAGTCAAATTCTGATTGTGCAGTTGGAATGGCATTGCAATCAACAGAAGAATGCCAAAATACACTCACATAAATGACAGAAGAGTTGCGTACATTTGGTCAAAAAAGGGGTCTTTTATCTCCACAGAGCAATTATTTACTTTCATGAGAAAGCAACCAGTCATGTAAGCAAAGTAATAATTATATCCAGTAATGCTGCAGCTGTCTGCACCAGTATCCAACAGTTCTATGTTCACTTCCCCCAGTTTTTTTCCTGTGTATATTTGCTCAGTTTACATATTCAGCACATGCACTCTGTTTTTCCTTTGTTACTTCATTGTAAATACTAAAAGCTCTGGGCTCCTGTAGTCTGCCTCATTTACTTTGCATGTGTCAGGCTAAATGAAATCAGACAAGCTAGATTTAGATTTAAGAGTTTCCTGAACTGAGGGATCTCCAGCAGGTTCAAAACAGCGTGAATTTTCCAGCTGCTTTTTCTCCCAAACTAGTGCAAAGGATGATTCACCTTCTCGGGGAAAGGGGAACAGTGGAGACAGATTAGCAAAATATGTCATTCTAACACCCTGACATAGACAGAAAATCACAATGGGGTATAGGATAGGACAAAAATCTTGTCCCTCTTCTAAATGGAAAGAATATTTTAAAAATACTTGTTTTTCACCCAGCTGTTTGGACCTGGTTGGTTTTTCTCCCATCAATAGTGTGAATTGATGTATTTTGCTGAGCTGAATAAATCATGTACTGTGGTATGTGACAGATACAAGCCCATCATGAATCACAGTACTGAAATGCTTCATTAGATTTGATGAAAACAAACTCCAAACTTCACTTGCTTTAAATACATAAGCACTAAACTGGTTTAAGTCTTCATGCAGTGCAGGGCTATGTTATGACTGCTGTAGCAATGACTATAGCGATGGTATCTCTAATTTCACCTTCTCCTCTAGTTAAGTTTCCTTCTGCTGCACATTTATCATCAACATTCTTCAGAGAAACCCCTACCCTGTCTCTGCTGTCATATACTAATCCTTGGTATGTTATACAGATTCATGTTTTGGTTGGTGAGTTTTGTCCTCTGATGAGGTCACACTTGTCTACTAACTGCTGCTGCCATATTAACCTGCCTCTTGTGAAAACCAGACTATTCATTACTACTGGAACATCACTGAAATAAATGGTAAAAAAGGAATAATGGAGTATAAATTTGGGATTGGCATTCATTTAGCTGAAACTTTTTTCACTATATGCTGTAAAAATATTAATGGATCTATGCTTTAGTCTTAGAGAGATTCATGCGGAAGTATTCCACATATTAAAGAGAGTTCTGAAAGTTTGTAAGTATGTGAACTATTGAATGTGACTAAAAAAAGTGCTTCCCATGCCACTATGGCATGTGGATGATAGAAGAGAAGCAAAGCTGATGTACTCTTCTGCTGAAAGTTATTTCTGAAAGACAAGAGTACAGCTGAAATCATACCCATGGCAAATGTGATTATTGAGAGGCCTGTGTGATGAAGTCAGTGGAAAAACTAGAGCTGGCTTCAATAGGAATCGAATGGGCTCTAAGACTAGTCATCTGAAAATAAAAGGACAAGGGGAAAAAGCCTGGTACAGATTTGCTGGGTGTAAAAAAATCCTCACTGCCTGTGGAAAATCACAACTGCCAGATCATGGGATATATTCTAAAAGATGCTTTTATACACATCGTAAATATTTCTTCTTGGGATGATCCAGCAATAAAGGACATACCAAATTGTTGTTTGCTTTCATGGAAATGATACTTCCTTTCTAAGATGACACTCTCAAAAATTTAATTTCCTTGTGTGGCAAGGGAGGTGGTAACAAGAAGATGCCCAGACTAACAGGTATGAGACCAGAGAGGTACTATGCAAGAGGTAATCCTAACGTTTGTTGTCAAGAAACAGATGTATCTCAACTATTCACAATCAGGCAAGATTTTTGCTTTCTGAAAAGACAGAATTTCTAGGGTAACATGAAACCTTTACATTATCCCAGTACATCCAGAGAGGCTCTTCTTACCCCATGCTTGGAAGCATGTTTACCTGCATGCTTGGCAGCCCCCATGTCCCATCAGCTGGTGTCAAAGAGCGTAACTCCACAGACTTCAGCTAGCCTCACAGATTTATATTTGTGTACACAGATGATTATTGGTCCTCATATATTTTATTTGGATTTCATAATCCAGGGCAGCTCAGTCTATTTTCATGACTCATGACCATGGAACCGGTGACGCAAAGGGTCAGACAAAGCTTGTTATTTGGGCAGCTTTCTCATTTTACTTTTCATGAAGGAGAGTCAAAATTGAATTCAAACAGTGAACATCCCATTAAATACTCCCTTTATCCACATGCAATTTACTTAAATGAAGAAATAATCATCATAATACCCAACAGCACAGAAACAACATGATAATAAACCGGAGACCTATGGATATTCTTTAATTTTGTACAGAACAAACAGATTTATGAATTGATGGTTCATTTCAATCCCTCAAAACAAATTTGATGACTACATAATTTGCTAATTGCTACTACGCTATGCAGTTTGCAGGGATATCTTAATCACCTTCTCAAATAATCTTACTCTAAAAATATTTTTTTTAATTAGTCCTGAAAATGAGACAATTAGAACAATTTCTGCTAAACACAAAGAAGTCCATTGCTTTCAAGTATTTCTGGATTTCTTTGTTTCCTGGAGTGCAACAAAAGAGGTGAGCTGCAATTAAGGCTGCCATTCAATTTTAAGTGATACTGCTGAACAGAGACTAAGTAAACTTCCACAGAGAGGATAAACTATTAACCATCACAGCACAGGCATGTGCTGCTTACCTCCAAATCCAGGTCTGAGTGCAAAGTCATGATCCTGTATGTGAAGAAGCTGCTCAGATTTAAGTGGACGTACTTTTGTGCTGTCAAGTTTCCTCATTTTAATTTCTCGTTTGCTATGTTTAAAAAAAAAAAAAAAGTAAGAAACTTCCTTTTTTTTTTTTTTTCCTGCCTGACATTCATGGTGCTAGTTAATTGAAGCAGGTACCCAAGAATACTGGACAGTTGAATCTGGTATGATAAGGAGAACAACTGTGCTAATAAAGCTAGAGAAAGATATATTGAAAAAGGTAGAGAAAGAAACCTGTGAAGGTGCCCAGGTCCACAAGGATCACCAATTATATACAAAAAGTTCCAGCAGAATATCTAGCTCTTCTTCTATTCCCCTCAGAGATTGTATCTACCATTAGATAAGAGAATATAGCAGATTGAAAAAATGTTATTATTCACATAACCACTTGCAACTCAGACTCGGAAATAACACCACGTATCCATGTTTTTTAACCTCTTCATACATTATACATATTACAATTATAACTTTTGTTATATTTTTTTTTTCCTAGGAGCTCAAATGGGTCAATAACTTTTCAGAAGGATTAAGAAATTGATGGTCCTGGATGCAGGGACTTATTTTTTGATATCCTATTAAACATCACTCACATTTGGCCAGGGTTACTCATTAGCTCATTCCTTTATTTGCTGCTCAGACATGCAGCATTTCTTTGCATCAGGAGTCCTGTGTCTGCATTTTTCCCCATGTTAAAAAAAAAAAAAAAATCCCCTACACATAACTGAGCCTCTGCTTAGCGCTAAGGCAACACAGATGGACCTGTGCTTTAGGCAGGATGTCAAGAATTCTGTACGTCTTTCTGGTGACTGTTCCTGACTTTCTTCCCTTTACAGAACATACTGCACAACATCCCAAACTCCACTGGGAAATTCACATGCCTAAGAATGTACTCGAACTCTCCAGCTGGAAATGTCTTGTACTGGGCCTGCATTTAAAAGGAACAGCAGATGCCCATCACAATGCAGATTCCTTTTCTGTTTTTCCTATAAACAGAAATCATGGCTCAGACAGCAGGGGCAGGTCTGGTATATGCCCATATCACAGAAGTATTGGGTTAAACCACAGACAAAATCTACAGTCAGATCTGTCAGATGGAGAACAGAGATTTTAGAAATAATCCATTACATTATTTGATTCTGCTATATGGAAAATACTATTGTGTTTCCTCAAGTTTCCACTTCTTGTTTCATGTCCTGGTTTAAGTGGCTGGCCCCAAGTCATAACAGAACTATCCGTACCTTGGCTGCAGAGTTATGCCTAGCTTTGAGCCCCCATTTTACGAAAGGCATGGGAAAATTTTAAGAACCTGTGTAGTTTAATGTACAGAAGGATGACTGAGGGAACACATCACAGTCTTCAGAAGACATCCTGAGCTTTCACAAGACCCCTTGCACCATGTCCACTTCCTGGCAGGATAAGCAGTGGCAACAAGTGAGATCTATGGCATGCATTAGGAACACCTTTTCCATAGTGAGAACAATGAAGCATGGGAACCTATTGCTTGCACTGGTTTTGAGACTCCTCTCACCCACGCTATTTCAGAATAGGTTAGACATACATCTGTAAGAATTACTTAAATACAGCTGCTTTACCACAGGCAAGAGACTCTCTCTAGACACAATTTCTTTCATGCCTTCTGTGATTCTCTGGGACTTTGCTGCCAGCAACTCTAATTATTACTTTAGACTGAATGATAGAAATCTGTTCTGAAGATTTGCCCTGCAGCTGAACACTGCCTAAGATGAGGAATACCTTAGCATAGGGTATACGCCTGTATTTACTCTTTTTTTTTTTTTTTTCTCATCCCCCCGCAATGTTCTTAAATAAGGAAGCCAAATAAATTGGTTTTTAACATGCTATATTTACAGGAATGCTGTTAATCAGAACCGTTGGGCCTGAATAAATTAATTTACCTTAGTATTCTTGGATGTCTGTGGCAGTGTTGTCTGCATCAAATTATCAGGGCAATAAGAATGCCCATTAGTCATTTGAAATACAGACTTTAGTTTTCTAAGTATGAAAATTACATGGATGCTAAAATGAAACTCTATGCTTCAGAGAATTAAAATCACCACAAAGCAAGCCTGTATCAGTAGAACTTAACTAGAACCTCTCTGCAATGGGTATACAAGGAAATTCTGCTGCTTGGGAACTAGTATAAGAGAAAATAATTATGTTCAGAATACCACAGCACAGATAATACACTTTGAAGCCATTAGGTTATTTGTCATCAGATATGCCAGGGAAGATACCCATGTGATGCTCTGATGATTTCACTGAAGATGCAGTGATACATCTATCACAACTTTTTATTAAAAGCAAGTATGTGACCAAGGAAGCCATTCTCAAGCCATGAGAGGCAAAACTTAAGCTACAAGGGCAGAATTTTTTTTCTTAATGAGCCACTGAGAAGGGATGCTATGAGAATTCGATTTTTATTCTTTTTTCCTGGATGAGAACAAAATAAACAGAAGTGCTGTCTATATGAAAAGAATCTTTTGTGCCCACTTAACAGCCTCTTCAAGCTGATGTTTTATATACAAATGGTGAAGTATCTATGATTACTTCTAACTGCTGTCAAAAGTGATTGTCCAAGATCGGCAAGATCTTGCAGGGGTCAGAATAGCACTTACAAACATGCTACATCTTTTCTTCAATATCTTCCTTCAGCAAAATATATTTTTTTTATTGTAAAGGAAAATAGGCTTGTATGCAGAGATATATGCTCATGGTGCTTGGAATTAATTTCATGGACACTGGTAATGCATAAAGGTACAAAAACTTAGAAAAACTTCATAAACATTTCTAAAATAATTAAAAAATAATACACTTCTGCTTCACATTTCTTCCTCCTTCTTGACTGCTTCCCCCCATCCAAGGCTAAGAAGTGATCTCCAGCAAATATTCTTTTAATATCAGCATCTGGCCTCCAGATGTTGCTCCTTGGCTAAGAGATACAGTATTAAATTGTCTTCACTGCAGCATTACAGTTATTTGATGATTCAAATGGAGTCGCATGTATGTATTTATACACTCTGAAGAAAACCTCAACCCACATCTAAATATTGATCAAAGCTACAGCATTGTAACTGTACAGAGGAAGGCGATAAAAATGATCAGAGGGCTGGACCTCTCCTATAAAGACAGACTGAGGAAGTTGGGTCTGTTCAGCATGGAGAAGAGAAGGCTCTGGGGAGACCTCATAGCATCCTTCCAGTACCTGAAGGGGGCCTAGAATAAAGCTGAAGAGGAACTGTTTACAAGGGCATGTAATGAGGGGCAACAGTTTTAAACTAGAGAAGGGTAGATTTAGATTGGACATTAGAAAGAAGTTCTTTACTGTGAGGGTAGTAGAACACTGGAACAGGTTGCTCTGTGAGGTAATGGAGGCCCCATTCCTGGAGACATTCAAGTGCAGGATTGATAAGGCTGTGAATAACATGATCTAGTTGAGGATGTCTCTACTTATTGCAGGGGGTTGGAATAGATGGCCTTTAGATGTTCCTTGCAACCCAAGGTATTCTATGATTCTATGAAAACATCAGCAGTTATTTTCTTGAGTGCTCCTTCACACGGCACCAATTCCATTAAAAAGCAAAAGAGATGGATTTAACTAGCCTAGGTCTCTGAAAATCTTACTGAGGTTAATCAAGATATACTTTTCATTCTCAGAAAATCACAGCAAAGACACAGGTGGCCTGCACCCTTTTCTCTTTATCAGCTTTGGCTGTCTGACAAAGATACAACATATCACTATAGCAGATGGACCCTTGGTAAGATCCTGCATGGCTGTTTTTCTGTTTGAATGCCCTGCATAACTAATGTTATGGTCAAAGTTCTTGGTAGGAGACTGGGACAAAGCTGAAGCACCTCTAAATATTCAGGAAGACATAAACATATTTCCAGCACCATCCTCATCATAACACATTTTGAAAAAGTCTGAAACTCATGTCTTAGGAAGGATAGTTAGAAGAGGTTTTGATTTCAGTTACACTACTTTAGTATCCAAAATACCACACTTCCTTTATTGCTGCAGTGGGGGGGGGTAAGGAGTGTGTGTGTGAATCTCATTATATTCAACATTAAACTAGGTAAGTTTATGAAAAGAACACCATGAGCAACTCTTCAATGAAAAGAATACCATAGATTTAATGGCCATAAGCTTCTTTCCAGTGCTATGTCCCCAGGATACTCTAGCTACTACCAAATCCAAGGTAAAAGTTACAGAAATCTTATTTGAAGGAGAGTCTGTGAAGTTATAGAACAGTGTGATCTCTTTTAGCACATTTATCACATCTTAAAGGCCAGATAAAAGTAATAGTCAAAATTGTCCAGTTCTCTCTCACCTAAAAATTAATTTCTAAGTGTTCAGTAACAACAGCAACATGTACTGTCAAAAAGCCTAATATTTTGACAGACAAATATTTTGTTCTTTGTTGTAGGAAATGGACCATGAGAATAATCTCTTTCTCATGTACTTTTGGTTAATGCTTTAAAATCTTCTTTACAAGAGAATGCAGACAAATAGCTTTGGAGGGAGAATTGGGTTACTCTATTAAAACAGTGGAACTTGTAGGTTAAGTAACATTTTCACATGGGATTCTTTTTAAAAGGCCACCCATTTAACCAAGGCCATCTGTCAGCTGTGTCCCTAATAACCCTAGTGCCGGCTGAAAGGTTTTTCCCCAGAAAGAAAAAGAGGCTGGTGGAAAGTCAGACCCTGTTGCAATGTACTGGAGGATAATGCTGCCTTTAGAACAAAACCAGAGAATCAAACAAAGAGAAATTAAATGTATTTGGATCCTTTCCACAGAAAAGCTGATTTGCAGCTGTTAAGCTTTGGAATCTTCCATGGCTCCTATTATGCAGTTGTCTTCCAAATCACTAACTAAGATCTAGGAAATGCAGACATGGAAAGCCAAAGCATCTCCTCGTGTAAAGAAAACTGCCACACCGGTCAGCATCAGCTGAGAATGCAGTCCTGGCATTCTTCCTTGTTCCTATTCTTCCTTTCTGTTGATACAATTCTGCTTCTTTCACAGGATTGTCCTATGGATCCATTTGTATGTATTAGTAAAGGTCTGTGAAGATGGAGAGAACACTGCACTAGTATTGTTACTGCTATTCTGTGGCAAGAGATCAGCAAAGGATGTCCAACAGGATAACACAAAATACGCTGTCTCCTACCACCAGGCTTCTCTCCTGCTGTGTGATTTTTTCTGTTAGTGATGGAGCAACTCCTCTCAGCTATTGCAGAGGACAATAAATACAAACAACAGGAGCATATGCTTCCCCTTTACAACTGACAAAAGTGTAGCAGCTGAGCTTAAAATAGACCTTCCCTACCACTACAGCAATAAGAAGATATTTTATTATTTTGCCACTTGATTCTTAACTGCTTCCTGAGACTAGCAAAGCACCAGATTAGACCTTATGTCGATGTAAAGGTTAGTTCTGTTTATTTGGTTTCGTTACTACAAATAATCATGCACCAGCACTCACTCCAAAACTGTCAGTGAGTTTGAAACAGTCTGCTGCATACCCATTCTTTTCATGAGTTTTTGGCTTAGACCAAACTTGAACCTATGACCTTGAATAGAAATCCAGAAATACTGAGTGATACAGCATCTCCTGGCACCTCCACTGTGTCACTGTGTTCTGTTGCCTTGCCTTGCCTAAAGATGATTTTATCAAGACAAGTAGGAATTCAGAGCTATGTCACTGCCGGATTGTCACGTAAGTGAGACAGAAGGTAAATAGCTGTACACCTGCATGGTGGTTTTGGCTGAGATAGAGTTAATTTTCTTCCTAGTAGCTGGTTACAGTGCTGTGTTTTGGATTCAGTGTGACAGTAACATTGATAACACACGGATGTTTCACTTGTTGCTAAGTAACACATCCTAAATTAAGGATTTTTCAGTTTCCCATGTTCTGCCAGGGAGAAGGTGCACAATAAGCTGTGAGGGAGCATGGCCAAAGGGATATTCCATGCCATAGAACATCATGCTCAGTATATAAACTGAGGGAAGTTGGTCAGAGGGGTGTATCACTGCTCAGGCATCAGTCAGGGGGTGGTGAGCAACTGCATTGTGCATCACTCCTCTTTTCTTGGGTTTATTTTTCTCTCTCTTTTGCTATACTCATTTTTATTACTATTATTAATATAATGTTGTATTTTAATGATTAAACAGTTCTTATCTCAACCTATGTTCTTTTTTTTTTCCTGATTCTGCTCACTGTGCCACTGCGGGGGGAGGAGGGAGCGAGCAGGTGCATGGTGCTTAGTCGGAGCTGGGATTAAACCATGACAACCTGCTACAAAGCATGGAACTTGAAATAACAACTTAAAAACATCAGGAGACCACTTATGTCACTTTTCCTCAACATGTGATATTGTATGAATAAACTACGACTTCCCCTGCTCATTTTAATAGGGGGCAAAGTACCTAGAAAAATGTGACAGTTGTATCCCTTATTCCTTAAATGGAGCTACTTATTACAATTTTTCCTGCCTCCCAAGAAAGAGAGATTTTGCTTGGATTATCACTGGCAGTCATTGGTCTATTCACATACTATTAGATTAATCTGGAAACACATTGAGACATCACATGGAAGATGTGAAATTGCATTTGTGGGGAAAAGCTCTAACACTTCACACAGAAACTTACATGTAAAAACCTTTATATCACTACTCATTTTAAACCAGCTACCTGATTGAAAAGACTAAGAACAGAGACAATCTTCAAT
Organism: Chloroceryle amazona; assembly: GCA_027560015.1. Classification (NCBI taxonomy): domain Eukaryota; kingdom Metazoa; phylum Chordata; class Aves; order Coraciiformes; family Cerylidae; genus Chloroceryle; species Chloroceryle amazona. The sequence continues at coordinate 115,121 of JANHFX010007960.1, read as the reverse complement.
GTCTAAAAGCATAAGTACATTCCAGAAAGGGAATACCCTGTGTCATCACTACAAATAAGGTACAATTCAGCTCATTTAGTGTTATAAAAATGTCTTCTCTATCTTAATAGTGTAACTACTCTGCTTTTTGGTAATGAAAGTCACTTTATAACATTGGCATGGAACTTTGAAGGCATTTCTGCTTCTTGTAATGGGAGTAAGAGGGCAAGAATACTTGGTACATCACAAGAGTAACCTGGTATTACAGAAATTAAAAGAGCTGTGTGTGGGTATGTGTGTGTACATAACTGAATATATATGAAGGATTCATAAAATCACAATATGAAATGTCTGGTTATGAAAAATTCATTAATAGTTCACCACATCTCTTTTGGGAGCACCCTATCAATATTATGCATACTATAAATCCAGAAACTGGCAAAACAGGGCATTGAAAGGTTGCTCACAGCATAAAGTTTATCAGACAAACATAAACTGAGAGAGTATATTGCTTACCTGTTATGCTTTCTTAAGAAAGAGAATTGTTGCTGATGATGAAGATGGTGATGCTGGCTTTGAGAACTATGTAACACTGCTGTTGGCCACAGGCAAGTGAGGAACAGAAGTTTCATGACCAGGACCATCTCTTCCAAAAGAGAAATGCCCGTGATCAGCCAATCCACCTTGCTGCCTTTTTATTTTTAGTGGTTTTACTGTTTAGAAACAGCATAGCATATAAAGGATGCATGTGAAGCAAGGCATCACTGAAGACAGAAGACAGGGGCATCCCGGTCCTGATGTCCTCGATGACTTCCTCTCATATTTTGGCAAATCATTAAAATTCCTTCAACTCTACATCCCTGCGGCATCTGCTGTCAAATCAGAAGAACCTTGCTTTTAGAAATGTAGGAGTTATGGCAATTTGTTTGGCCAGGCTGCAATCTGATCCATTGCTTCGACTCTTTCAGCATAGGCGCATATTTGAATTCTCCATCACCCGCTCAGTAACCTCTTCAACATAGCCTGTGCAGGCAAAGTGATGTCAAACATTTAATCCCCTTTAAATCCCACACAAAACCATACAAAAATCTGCTTTAATGACAAAGGTCTCTAAATTAATCTTGCTTTCTATATATGTGTGTATCTGCTCAAAATAATTTTCTGTACAGATCAAGCTCTTTCATTAACTGGCTACATTGTATTGTCTTCCCAACCATGAACATCTTTTCTGTTTCTGTAATCTGCAGCAGCAAGCATTTTGTCTGTAGATAGAGAACTACTTTTGGACAGCACAATATCACGGAACAAGTCCAAACAAAAAATCACGTCTTGCTTGTTATTATTCCCTAATAACATTTGGAGGTACCAACAATCTTTCCCACCCCCACCCCCTTTTTTTTTCTTTTATTACGCTCTGTAGCTGTTTAATTTATGCTAAATTTACAAGGTATGTGCATGTCTAAGACCCAGTACCCTTCCACCAACATTTTGCTCTTATTTCATCTAGCTTGCCCTGCCTGTTCAATAGCATATTGAATTGCAAAATATTTTATTAACAAAATGTTGTATAAGCAATAACTTGAGAATGCCTGCTTCTCCTTTGAAAGGTGATAAGATTTCTTGTGGGCTCAAAACTGAATATACATTCTTAGCTAACACAGTCAAATTTATCCTTTTCAAGCCATCAGCAAGTTCAGTAATTACCAAAATTGACAGCACATGTTTACTTTTCTTTATCTAGAAAAATAGAGACATGAGATTGAAAGTTAAGGAAATACCCAAACTCTTCTAACAGAGGTAGAAGTAACTCATGTCTCCCAGCAGTAGGCTTCTTCTTAAGGCAGAGGAATGAAAACAACCCCAATACTGTGTCTGCTGAGGCTGTTAACATCCAAACAAATTGGAATAATAATTCTGTGATGTGGGCATCTGTCTTCTCAGAAGTTCCCTGAGATTTCCAATCAACTTCATTTGGGCTAAGAAATAATTCTCAGACACAAATGATTTCTAGGAGGAAGTTACCAAGAACAGCTACTTCTCACTGTTTTTTACATTTGCAGTTGTACAGCTATCAGCCTCTGACTTAAAATAAAATAAAATAAATCCCTTCTCAACCACGCATAAATCTTTAACAGTGTTAGACTGAATTTGGTGGCCCAGATCAAAGGCTTTCAACACTCTTACCCATCTCATTCTACACTGTGCATAGTTTAATCCTTTCCTGTTCAGCAAACTTACTAAAGATTGCTTGTAGCCTGACACAGGGACAGTCCAGCAGATCTGGTGTATTCCCAGGGTGGAGTTTCTGAAGAAGGTAAACACAAATTGTAGTTAATAAGGCCTTTAACAGGTTCCATTAATTGGCATTATCATGTGGGTGGAAAGGGAAAAATAAGAAATAACACTGATGGGGATTTATTTCAGGTAGAGATAATACTTGTTCCTGAACCAGTCTGTTTAAGCAGTCTGGTCTCATCCAGCCTACATATATCAAAGTATCAACACGCTTGATTAAATTACATATAAGAAAATATCCATGAGCCTTTAGATTCTCCTCTTTCCCCACCCAAGCACAGGCCCAACAGTAGCAAATCAGATAAAAAATAACTACACTGCAGGCTGAGTGGTAAACATGTTACCACATTTCTGCATGTTCATCTATCTGCACATTCATCAGTGTTAACTTATTTCCAACCATTTTCCTCAACTACAAAGGGATAATAACATGTATACACTGTCTTCTCTGCTAATAGTAATAATTCACATTGTTTCCAGAGACATTTGGGAAAGCCATAGTTTAGATGTTAACATCATCTTTAGCTGAAGCTGCTAGCTGTCACCCTCACTAAGCAGAAAACACAGAATGGGAAAGAAGAGGGTGTTCTGGGTGCTGAGGTTATCCATCAAGAGCTCTGGGAGGGGCCTGAGATTAGATCATGTCATGCTAATGCATAAATGTGTTGACTTTGTGTGTGACTGACTGGTGAGCCCAATAGGTATGTGCGTTAAATCCAGTTTCTGAGACCTTGCCCAAGCTCTGGCTCTCCTGTTATTTCCCTGTTAACATAAAGATAACACCATACAAATGTCTGGGCTTTCAGACACAATACAGGTATCCTGGCTATGCCATGTTCCACCTGTAAAACATACAGAAAGTACAGCTGAGATCACTCTGCTTCATAGGTCGTAAATTTCATTCATGTCTAGCACACGCAGGTGACTCACAGGGGGTTGTAAAAGTGACCCAGCCTTGAATCATCTTGAGACCCTATCTGCGCAGAGACAACTCTTGGGGAGGTGTGTAGAGAGCTCAGCCCTGAGCTGTCTATAAACCACTGACCAAACAGGGCAATGCTGCACCATTCAAAGAACCAAAACCTGAGATAAGTCTTGAATCCCTCAACAAAAATTACACCCTGAGTCTCAATCCAAACCACGATTTAGTTGCCTGAGAAAGTAAGATAAAGAGAACCTGGAGGGTTTCAATGTCTGTTTCAGCCAACAACCTTGTTTATCCAGACAGTATAATCCACTCAGGCATAGTCTTGCCCATAGTTATGTAAATCAGGGCATAAAAGCCCTCAGGTTAGGAATTTGGAGTCACCTCTCCAATGCTACATCTTGCCTGTATGGAAACCCTGTCCCCCGAGTCAGGACACAGGCCAAGGTCACTTTTCTGGGACTGAAAGCCCCTACCTGGAGGTGTAAGCAAATATTTAGCATGCTGCAAGTTGATAACTATGCATAATTAACTAACACATGTATAATATTAACACATTTTTTATGTTGTTAAGAGTGTATTCTTGCTTTGAGGTTGTAACAGTATTCTATTGTATCCATGAAAACCTACAGTATTGGCATGGTAAACCTTTAAGTGAAGCACAAACAAAAGTGTTGACTTGAACCTTGCAGCTAAACCTGCGAGTGAAGCTCAAATGACTTGTTTGCTTGAGCCTTGCAACCTGATTTCTTTTTGCCACGATCATAAACGAAATGGAGCACCTTCCCTGCAATATCACCCCTGCTGTGATACCTGCAGTGCAGAAATGTTCATCCAATGATTGCCTTTAAGTGCAGGAAAAGCTATGGGAATGCTGGAATGTGTGTACACAGTTTCCCTAAGAGCATCTGTCTTGTTACAAAAGAAGAGACAGACAGATGCCCACAGACAGAAAGAAGGGCTTCTTTTCAAAGCCGGGACAAACTCAAAGATGTGTCTCTGCACAGCTGTATAAGGATGTCCCAAGATCAAGTTTCTACAGGCTATTAGTGCACAGATGATTATTTGCATGTAATGACAGACACACCCAAGGATGGATATCAGGATAAACAGTAGTACAGTCACTCACAAACGTGTACATATAAAGTGCAGAAAAGGTATCGAGATAGGCACAGAGAGGAAATGACAGAGAGAGAAGCAAACAAAAAAAGCATGCAGAGAAGGCTGCAGCGACAGGTAGTTCCCTCTTCCCGCTCTATCTCCTCACCCCTGGATGCTGCTGTGGAACCCAAGATAGATTAGTTCTCCCGTTCTGCCCATTTTATTTTTGAGAGGAAGGAAAAAAAAAAAAAAAAAAAAAAAAGCAGGGTCACTATTTGGTCACTATTTCATATTGGTCACTATTTCATATGGTCACATATTGGTCACTATTTCACAAATATTTTCCTCATTCTGGAAATACCTTGACAAAAGCCCAGATATCTTTTTTTTTTTTTCCCAAGCACTGTCCTCAGGCAGCGCTTTCTCTTCCGAGACCACAAGGTAAAGGGCCGTTGGACATCGCGGCCGTGACCCGAGAGGAGCGCGGTGTCCGTTTGCGAGGCGGTTACCGCCGGTGCAGTGGTGACGGTTGAGAAATAACGGTCGCTGCCGGCGAACGGCCGCAAGATGGCAGCGCCAGCCGCGCCTAACGGCCGCCGGGGCCCCGCCCACGCGCAGGTGCGAGTCTCAAGGGCCCCGCGCAGCCCCGACCCACGCCGGAAACAGCAGCCGGCGGCCCTGGGCTTGCGGGGCGGAGCCACAGCCTGGCTGCTGCCCAGCCTTCCTTCCCCTCCTGGGCGTTCCGTGGGGAAGGTTGTGGAGGGCGAGAGGGGCTGGACAGGTGGGGGAAGAGAGAAAATGGCTTCTGCGGGTGTCAGCAGGAGCAGAGGGAGAACGTGCTGGAGGAGGTGGGTGGGTCTTCAGCAGAGCCGAGGGAGAGGGTCCTCAGCAGGAGGACGATGTTAAACAACATCGCGTGTATGGATGCCAGCGGGAGATCTGAGCTAAGAATGTTCAGAAAGTATAACCTGGGAGAGGAAAAAAAACAAAACAACAAGCAAACAAACAAAACCAAACCACACACACACAAAAAAACAAATCACAGGAAAACAAAACAAAACAAAAAAACAACCCCCCACCCACGTGGTTGTGAGGCTAGTCAGAGGTCCTAGCTGGGCCAAGAGCAGTCCAGTCTTTACAACTCCATATCCGTAAGTCCAGTTTTCTTCATCAGACTTTTGTCCCCAGGTTGTCCAGAGCAATCTCCCTGACTTTTCTTACAGAGACTGATTTCCAACACCTTGGATAAGGCTCTGGTGACTATAAGCTGAATTCCTTCTGTAGTCCTTGGTACATTATATGGTACAAGAGACCATTAGAAGTCATACTGAAAGTATGATTGGAAATAAAAGCATTAGGAAAAGGTAAAGACATTTATTTATTAGAGTAAGAAAGGAGCACACCTCTCCACAGATAATTTAGTATTGATAGTAGCCTAATTACCTTAGGTAGATTAAGAATGTTTTATCTACTGCTAGTATACAGGAAGTCTGCTCAGAAATCATATTCCTGGCTACAGAACCAGTCTAAAGCATCAGGATCGATCCTACAGCCTCCTTACCTAGCCCAGTATTAAATACCTCCTTGTATTTGTCTTGAACATTCCCCTGACACCACTTTTACTGTCATTCTTTGTGCATTGTCTTATTCTTTATTTACTTGTAGGTTGCTTGTGTTGAAGAGCATAAGTAAAATAATCTAATCTGTTAATTGCAAGAGGTCACAATTTCTCTAAATCCTTGTAATTCATGTTGCAGGTAGGGGGACATGGGACTGGGGCTAGTGCATGCCATCAGACTCAAACACATACTCTGTTGTATAACCTGACCCAGCCAGAGTGTCCTACTATCGTATGGCCCCTGACAGGTTATGTAAGGTGACACACCATCTGCACTAATATCTGTGACCTGATGCAGGTGACATCACTCGTAGCACATGTTGAGAAGGAGAAGATGCTCCTTACAGCCCATGTTTTTTTTTCACTTTTAATCTGATCACCTTAACCCAAGGCATTCCCGGAGACTGAGAAATGGCTTTCACATGCCACTGATACTAGCGTTAGTGTCAAGATATATGAAATGGAAACAACCACCACAGATCTGCTGATGTAGAAATAATTTGCGGCCAATGCAGGAGGCATTTTCTCCCAAACTTGAAAAGTTGTCAAGTGCAAAAATTCAGGTTGACTTAGAGATAACTTATTTTAAATAGCAGATATGAGATGCTGTTTTGCTTGCCTTCTACTTTGTTAGTCTTGAGCAGTCACATTAAAAAGCATTTCCAACAACAAAAGTAAACAAAGTTTTGTTTTACAAGGAGTGTGGATCTGCCACGTATTTACATTACAGCCTGTTCTAGCTCTACAGTGTAGGAAGGAAGGTGATAAACTTGCTAGGTAATAGCTGTGGGGATCAGTCCACAGTGTGTGGACTCAGAGAACATGAAGACAAAACATTTATGCTTGAGGAATGCAGATTCTCTGGCACCTTGAGAGTACATTTAATACTGTGTGGATGGGGCAATGTACGTGCAGACTCTGGCTGAGACATTTCCAGAAGTATGAGATAACTGAGACACTGGATTTATGCCTTTTTCTGCATAAACACAGAGCTGACTAAAATCTGTATCAAAGCGTTGAGTTTCACATGCTCAGGGACCTGGCATCTAAGACTTACTGCAGAATATTTCTGAAGTGTCTTTTTTTTTTTCTTTCTGTAACAAAGGAGCTGCACTCAGCACACAGAGGGCAATGTGCAGCTGTTATCAATGCATACCACTGTGTAACTCAGGCTTGATCACTCCCAAGCAGCGTGACCCTCCCACAGCAGGGGATATCACTCAGTACAGGCAGACTTTCAAACATGCCCAGGCTTCCAGAGTTACAGTCAGCAGCCTCAGTCAACTCCCCACAACTCCCAGCCCTGTCAAGGTCTTGCAAATGCACAACATCTACGTGCACTGATGAATTATTTGGTGTGTGGTTGCCTCCCACAAATGGCAATAGTGTGGGATTTTATTCCTAGCTGTTTTTAAAAAAATGACATGTGAAATGAAGTACATGTGATAGCATCCCCATTTGCATCAGGTGAATCTCATCCCACTGCACCAAGGGACAACTGATTAAGAGGCAAGAAACTCAGGGCTCTAAAATCACAAGTGGTGAAATATCAGGGGAAAAAAACCTGATTCTGATTGTTTCACTGCAAAACTATTTCTCTCTTTTCTGCTTTTCACAAGGCTTTTTTTTTTCTTTTCCTCTTTGGTTTTCAGACTGCAGATGTAAAGGATACGGAGTCGAACATATCACAATTCAATGCAACAGAGAGACAGGGTCAATTATTAAACCGTTTGTTTTCTGCAGCCTGCAGGGTTTTCAGCTTTTTCTAAGGAAAGCTGTTTGAAAAGCTACTTTCTGTCCTGCAGCGTTAAATGAACATGCCTACTTCTGTAATATTTTATCATACCTGTAGTTAAAAGCTTTGGGCAAACATCCACTGCTCCATGTCTGTATAGTTTCTACCCCTTCTGTATCAAATCCCTGATCTGGGAAGATCTTAATTCTAGCCTGTATAAAACTGGTACAAAAATAAATATTAATTCAAATATTATTACTGCAGCAAGAGTGAGGTAGGCAGCTGTAACACTACTGCTAAATATTTTTCCCTATTAAACACTAGACCAGCAGTGCTCTGATATGAAACCTTATCTACAGGAGGAAAAGGTAGGGTTTAGAAAGACTGTGCCTAGTCTTCTAGAGTCAGCCTGGAAGTGCAGCTACACAAACTGAAATAAAAAGCAGTCATGAAGCTTAATACCCATTGGCAGTGATTCGCACTTCTGTTTACACTTCGAAAACCCTCTTTGCCTTAAATTTTCTCCTGGGGACATGTGTTTCCATGTGTTTTTACAAGACCATTTCTCACTTTCATCTTCTCTTGCCCAGAACACAGCTAGTCAAGGCTGTAACTTTCAGCAAACCCTCCCAAGTACAGAAAAGGATTAGGTAAGGGTGTTATTATTTGCTTTGTCATCACTGAAAACAATGCATTTTCATGGACTGAAGTATCCTGATTTTTCTAAGATGAGACAAAGGGACGATTTCTACAATGATGCGGCTAAGGTAACTAAAATAGGAAGTATAGGTCAAGATGCAACAATAGTCATACTGAAGTAAAAGATCATAAATTGTTTCCAGCATGGCTTACTCCATGTCAAAACATTAAATTTTTTTTTTGTGTGTGCGTGAAGACAGAATAGTTGTTATTCATCTAAATATACCAGAGAAAAACAAGGGATCATAAAAATAAAAATCCATTTTACCATTTCTGGGGTGGGAGGAGACTTTAAAACAGTGTAAAACATCCATCCAGTGTTTGGGCCACTGGTTTTCATTTCACAACAGATGTAAGATTCCACTTTCTCCATTTTACATCATCCAATGGATTGCTTAGCAGACAGTAAGTAGAAAGCTAACAAATGCAAACACACCTTGTCTAGATGTATATGCCCAGTACTATCAAATATGACAGACCCAACGCAATTCCTATTTCTTTTCTTTAGTAGCAAATTTTAGAGATAAAAATGGGTCGCAAAATTTATTGGCTAAGGAGGCTGCAAGTGCTTTACTTCAGGTCCTGAAAGGCCCTTGGACATAAAAAAAATCTTAATAAAAATCATTATTTTTAATTTAGGGAAGTCTCTAAAGACTTCTGTCAAGGAGCAGCAGCAGATCAAGATCCTAAGGATGGATATAAAAAATTGCAGTCTCCATTAAAAGAAACCCTCATAAGGCAGATCCTTTAAATGATAGTACAGCCTTTCACCACCATTTGCAGCCACAGGAAATTAAAGTGCTAAAATTGAAGCTGACAGGCAGAGCTAAGCATAGTACTGCTTGCAGCATGTTATTTCCTCAGTGTCATTGCCTACAGACCCATGAAGCCTGTGGCCCATTTATCTAGAGATCTCTTGCCAGCTTACAGGCTGACAACCCAAAGCTACTTTGATGCTGCAGACCCCGAAACACAGAGATTTGCAAGCAGACTGTCAGCGAGATTGGTTACCAGGAGCTGCCTGGCAGAGCAGTGGAAATGAGCTCCCTGCCACTGTGGCCACACTGTGGCCTTGGTGCTGCACTCTCTGGGCCAGCTCTAGCACCTTATGGAAGTGAACCCATGAAGAAACTGCTGGTCATTCATTAGAATGAACTTGGAAGGGGAAACCGATTTCCTTCTTCTTATGACATCTTCCCTCTTTGTCAATGAAAATACCACAGCCTGAATCATGCAGTTGCTTCCTAATCCATGTCCAAGAGCAGCCTGGCTGCAGGAGATGGGTAGGGAGGGGATTGCAGCTGTCTTGCCTGAACTCACGGTGTGGACATAAGCCACCCTGCCATCCCTGCTGGGTAGGGCTTACATGCTTCTCCTCAGTGTAGAGGACAGTGGCGAACTCAACGGCAGTGAGAGGAAGAGGAAAGAGGAGGCCATGATCAAACAGGTGTGCTCCATGTGTTAAACTTAGCTCACAGCTGGAGTCAACACACAACACAACTGCCTAAATCTAGCTTCTAGAGTAAAATTAATTAAATTTCTGCTTATATCTCATTTTATATCTCCAGCAATATTAAAAAGAGTTACAGAAAGAAACTTTTATATTTATTCAAAAATAGAAAATCCAATTTTCATCAAAAAGAAGCAGCCTTTTCTGGAGACTGAGATGGGCTGACAGAAGAGACTGTTCTCAGTAATATCTGATACGAAGGGGATTCCACCATGAAATGAGTTGTTAAATATATGTCCATCAAAATAACACCCATTTTTCCTAAGTTACTTAGTTCTAAGGTTTAGGAAAAAAAAAGATAAAGTGGTAGTGTTCTACCAGGGACATCTCTTTCGCTGTGAAAGATGATCAGGATCAATGTCTCCCAAAAGCTAAACTTCTCCTGATGGTTATCCTGAAAAATTGAGGAGTCTGTTTCCTTCAGAAGTTTTAGTAAATTTAGTGTGTCCTGAAACCAAGACACAATGTCTGCACCAACACCATGGGTTTTCCTGCCAGTTAATAGCACAGCAAAGCTAATGAGCATTGAGAAGCCTGGCACACAGTTTGCTGGAATTCTTTAGGCCACAGGGTCATGCAAACAGCCCAAAAGAGCCCTTAAACTTCCACTGCAAGTTCTCAGGTCCAGTGGATTTTAAGCAGCTTTGAGTGTGGGTGAAAACTTAGGGATGTTTATACCTTCTGCTGTGGGAATCATACTGATTACATGTTAGTTAAAAGACCCATTCTGTTTTTTTAATTTGATGCCATTTATGTTTGGTTAAGTGGAAGCTTCCTGTTATTGCAGCTTTTAATTAGTTGTACAGATGCATATTACATTTCTTTGTAAGCCTAGCCCATCTTACCCCATCCTGCAGGTTCCTCGTCTTTTGTCAGTGTTGAAACTCACTACTTCACACACTATTTGGAACTGGGAAGGTACAGTTTTTCTGTGTTTCCAGGGAGGATCACTGCATGGGACTTGAGCTCCACTCTTCTGTGCTCACTTTCCAGAAATCAGAATTAATTGTCAGAATTAACTGGGTAGGGAAAGAATCCTCTTGAAAGCAATAACTTCAGGCATGGTTGACTCAGGACTTGAGGTTGTGCAAAACCCCTGAACACCAGATTATTTTAAAAGCAACAACTTTGAGTAACTCTCTGATCAAGATCACTTACATCAGAAAGGAGATGGCGGCACATCCTGAATAACCAGTTGTAAAGGGATTATGAGATTCTCCCCTGATACCCTCACATTTCACATGCCTGTAGTGTTAGATCTTAATTAACAATCAACACTGTACAGACAGGGCATTGGCAGAGAGGTACTACTCTGGAGAACAGATTGGAGGACCTAGTTTCATAGCCTCCCTCCCTCCACTAGTTTATAGAGATTTAAAAAGGCCACGGTGTAAACAGGCAATCCCTCCACTGCTCCGAAGGACTGCTTAGAGTTGCTGCTGCAAATGATGATCCCTCTAGCCTCCAGCTCCAGGACTGTTCCCGTGACTCCCAGCTGACATTTTCTCCTTGTCCTGTAGATCTCAGTTTAGATGGCCCTGAACATTTTCTGCATTTTTAGGAAAACTAGCCTGAAAACAAACTAACCTATTAGTACCCGAGATAAAACAGGGGAAAGGAGAGGAGCCTTGTGGAGTGGAATTTTTGTCCTAGACATTGTCTGGATCCTTGTGTCTTTTACTGTGGGCTGTGGCTGCCCAAAGCCACTTACTCCAGTAGAATCTTCTCCTCCTCAGAACCCTGGAGGAGTCTCTGGCACAATCCTATGATAAGACTTGCCAAGATAAAGCCACCATTCACCTCTTGCTGGAATCTCAGCAGTTCTTTCTCCTAGTTCCATTGAAGACCATTACTATTTATACAAAATAAGACCATAATTGACACAGCAAGGCTCAGAAAATTGTGGATGTTCGAGCAAAACTCATGGGAAGAGGATGGCAGGCATGCTCTGCATCTGGACAGCTGGCAGTCAGTAGTGATGAGCCAACACAACAGAATGGCGGGGCGAGGATCACCAGATCAAATATAAGGTACAATGTGATGGAGAAATCAAGCACCTGACAGCTCGGTTCCTGCAATAGTTAGACTGGAGGGCTAGGAGAAATGGAATTTAAGAGAAACACCATACAGAAACAGTTGGAATTGGCAGCTATTTTGCACAGATCACTTTTGAGAACATTTTTATTCCCTAGTTTTAAAGAAATGTATTTCCCCTTCCTTCCTTCTTCCATACATTATACCAAGCAGCCTTGCCAGCTCCTGTGTGGGTGAGTGTAGGGGGGCTATTGCTCATTCCTAGCCATATGTTTCTGTCAGATATTTATTTGCATGAGTGACAAATCGTTCTGAGCTTTTGAAAGGCTACAGGAGTCACTGCTGTTCTCCACTCCTACCTCATTTCTGCAGTCATGGCCTGCGCTGCAGTCAAGGAGCAGGCAGCTCCCAGGCAGGTAGAGAGAAGGAACAAGACCTACAGGCCAGGCAGATGTGGGCAGCCTTAAACTGTGAATGGCAATGCTCTGGAACTGAAGTGAATCCTCAGTAGGTACAGAAGTACCAGTCACCTTAGGGAGGAAGGTGTTACCTTATGAGAAGGAAAACCTAGTGGGGAAAAGGAGAATGGTTAAACTGAAAGTCTGGCACCTCTGCTACTGCACCACTCTGTTGGACTATCGAAGGATTTTTAAACCTCTGCAATTAAGTCCTCGTATCCTCTTATTACCATTATCCTTAGCTGCAGTGAGGCAAATGAAGCTTAAAGGTAGTACTTCTGTTTTCTCTGCGCCTTTCTTTTTTTAAAGAGTAACGGCCCTGTACTTCTAATGCCTGTGTTACTTGTAAGTTTGGATGCCCACAAGACCTTAAAACAAAGAAATCCTGTGCCACAAGCAGAAGAGAAAAGGAAACACTACACAGAAAGAAGCTGATAAAAGGGACAGATGTAACAAAGATTTGGAGGATGTCACAGAATGATACATTCACTTTAGGGTTTATCCTTGGGTAAAAGCTCTGGTGGTGATAGTAGTTCTTTTTTAAGGCACGCTTAACTCCTGAAACTAATCTTGGTATCTTTTAATTAATCAGAGACTGGTCCTACCTACCAGCATCACTGTGAAAAGGAGGCAAAGAAAATGCGCTTTTCAGTGCAGTATTTCTACTCCTCCCAAGGAAAACCACAGGTTTTTGCTTTTCTTTGTTTTGAAGAGCAGATGGAGGCTCCAATGTCTTAAGGGAGTTGTGGGGTGGTGGGAAGTGGATCAGGTCCCTCTGACAGTCCAACCATCCCAGTGTCCATACACTAGAATATTGCTAGTTATTCTTGAAGCCCAGCAAAGAAGCAATTTTCTAGCAATTTATGATTTCCCAGCTTTCAGGAGATTCAGTTTTCTACAAAGATGTCATTTGTGCAAAAAGCTTGGTCTTTGCAACACCTTAGGGGAAGCTAATCTATTTTGCATGGTTCTTAAACTGTACCTTCATTTCCTTTGCTTTTCATGTCCTTGTGTTCTCCATTATTTTCAACTGCTGTATCATCTTTGCTTACAAGTGCTGTACTTCTCTAATCTTGGAAAAATTGCCCTTCCTCCCACTCTATCTTTCTGACTGTCAGTAAATTAGCTGTTGCCTCCATGACAACAAAACTGAACGTCTCCTCAGTCTGTCTCCATAGGTCTCAGGCAAGCTGTCTGTTCATAGGACCTTGTCTTCCCTCTGACAGCTCGCTTCCTGGTTTTCCTCCAGCACACTTCAACAGTGACTGCTAAGTTAAAGGAGACATTTCTACTGCTGTTTTACCTGATTGTTCTGCCACTTCCATGAACATTTCATTCCCTGGCTGTCAGTGATTGCTCTCTTTTTATCCCAAATATTTTACAGACTGCCCTGATTCAGGGGATCTGAAGTTTTGCAACCTTCTGTTTGTTTTTCAGCCAGCCTCAGTGTTTCCCCTCTCACTTGTTACATTTTCTCACTGGAGCCCTCTCACTCTCCACCTAGCAGTTCTGTGCTGCTAACTGACAAAATCATCTCTCCATAGGCCATCTCCAAAGCCCCAGATACCTCTAGCCATTTGCCTAACAACTTCTTATCCCTTTCTCCCACAAGGCTGGATTAAAAGACCCTTACTGTTTTTACATCCAGGTGTGATAGCTAACACGCAAGTGGCAATTCAGCCTTTACACTCCAGTTTAAGCAGCTCAACTAAGCTTACCTACTGGTCAGTTTGAATGATTTTATAATCGAATGTTGTAGACTTACTGCTTATATTTCTAATTAAGCTCATTGAGAAAGATGGCTTTTCATATTTTCCAACATCTTTTAAAGCCATTAACTGTTCCGTAAAGGAGGTGAGTGTCTGTTTGCAAACCTGTGGTAAGGGTGGAAAAGCAGCCACTTCTAATGTTCAGCTCTTCAGCCAAACCAGCACTTTGAGAACTCTTTAAAAATATGATTTTATCATTATTATCATCATCATCTGTATACTTGTATACACTATGACATAGAAAAAATGAAAATGAGCAGACTGCCAAAATACCTGATAATTAGCCTTAGCTTCCTCTGGTATCAAGCTATAAGTGGAATATAGTCCATAATCATTTGGTCTGGGAGACCTGTAAAACATAATTAACTGTTCCATTAACTGCCTTGTACTAGTGGAGCACTTTTTGAACCATGGGGATACGTTTGTTCTTTCAGAAAGAGGTGCTCTGTAGCTGCACTTCTGCAGACAGCAGGAATCCAATACGAATATCAGGTCAGTAGCTCAGACTAAGTTAAGGGACACTTGGGTGGAGCATAAGAAAAAAAAAAGTCTGCGCTGTCCAAAGGTAGACCTGCAAATGACCAGATTTTCTCAGCCCAGAGGAAGTAGGCTTAACTCCAGCCAATAAAGGTGGATAAAGTATTTTGTTTTAGAGCTCGTATGGCCAACAAGGCTCTGTATCACCACCCCTATGGAGCAATAGATCTAATGCCACAGTGGTAAACAAAAAAGGAAAAAAAAAAAAGAAGGCAACCTGAAACCAAAACATGCACACAAGAACAACTCCCTCACTTTACTATTGATTTTTATAGGCAGCAAGCTGGGCTTTTATCTTTGCTTGGGGAACTCTGTTGTTCACGACAGCTGCATTAGGACTCTACAGCTGCCAATCCCCCTTGCAGAGAGAGAGATGTTATCTCATTTATTCTCAACTTCTGGAGAGCATATGTATGTTCTAAACATCTTTTGATAACACTGAGAAGCACCTTTTGAATAAGAGAAAACAAACCCATGCAAACAGGCTAACTCTAGAAAACCAGACACATCTTTGCCAAGTGGAGATGCAAGCGTTAGCAGGTCCATGCAGACACCCTAGGGTGGTTCAGTACCTCTTGCCTGAGGCACCAGTGTGTCCTTTCATGTGAACAGATTGCAACTCACTCAAAATTTCTGTTTGTAATCAGTTTAGCAATATTCTACCTGCTCCACACACAGAGTAATTTTCATCTGCAGTCACACCACAAATTCCGTGCCACTAGCTGTGCAGCTATCAGCTTCTTAGTGCTCTAAATAGTTCCCATGTGTCACATTTGAGTGGTTCTCTGCTCTCAGCTGACATTCCCAGGCCACAGAAACCTGAATATTCCTATACAGCTCCTCAGTTCAGGAAATCTACAGATAATGTGTTGGTTTACTATTTATTTCCCTGCAAGTTTTGACTTCTGGATCTTCTGGAGATAGTGAAAACAAGAGAAAATCCCTGCATGTACAATACTTGAATTCAACAACACACAACTGTGCTTTTTAACTGGTTCACAGGCACATATGTCACTCTAAGGCTAAGTCCCTGGGATAGCTGTTGCCTTGTGTAAGAGAAACCTAGATAATTTGACTGTGGACTTAGAAAGGTGGCTCTAATTTCAACTAAAAATACATTTGCATTCCTTTTGCCTTATTATTAACCACACATCTTCCTTCTCACAGAGGCACAACCCTTGTGTGCTCCTTTCCCCCGTATCCAGACTTTCTTTACTTACCACTTCTAAACAGGACACAGCCCTGTGTGCCTCTTTCCCAGCTCTGACTTTCAAGCCCCATCCTTCTCCCAGGTTAAAATGATACATATTTAACCCCAAACCTCTTCAAAACTTACTTGATTTCTCCTTGTTTAGGCAAAGACAAGAAGTGTTTCTGAACTTGAAGGCTGTATCATATAAAGTGCATCAGTAGGTAAGATGTCATATTAAAATAAGGTCACAAAGTTTTATGCCACTTGCACTGAAGCTGACACCTGTTTTGCAATTCTTGTTTAACTAAGGCAAACTCCAGATTCTCTCTCAACGGTATTTAATGACATTAAATCCTGAAGTTCCTTATATTCAATCATATTAAATACAATGAAGTAAGCCTTGTTTACTCGCAGATTAATCACAAAGTCTTGTTACTTTTACCAAAATTTAATCTGGACACAATATTTTCAGTTTCACTGTCTTCAAAGCTCAGCATTACACAAAATTTGCTATCTGGTTAACAGATGTTGTAGCTTAAGGCCAGACTTCTCTAGCCATCACACTTTCTCTAGAATTGGTTGAGGCTCAAGATTGGTGCAGCCCATACAATGCCAGGGAGTACTTGGTAAGATATGACCCCACTAGGCAAGAGAGATGGGGCTGAAGTAGCTGGGTGAGTTTGGAGTCTCTGGGTCACTCTGAAAAACCTACTACAAGTTCACTTCCAACAACCCCCCACATTGCATTGTGCAGACAACCTCAACAATGCCCTGCATGCTGCACTCAGCAGTCCCCTACAGAAATGTCCTGTTTCCGTCAAATTGCATGTAATGAGGGTTCTTCTGCCCATATTGCACCTCCAAGATAAGCCATCACAACATAAATAAGTTGTTCTACAGAACTACTCTAATCAACAAACACTAACATAAAAATGTTTTTGCCCCCACAAAAAAAGACCTATTATTACAGTATTAGTGCTGCTGGTTTCACTTGCTTCCTTACCCATTTGGATGCTGAAAAAGACACAGATTTAGGACTGGGTTTGCCACACAAAAATCCCAGCCCCTGGGCATGGCTACCTCAAGCCTGCAGAAAACCTGGAAGCATAGTTCAGATGTGTGGCGACCTCTCCACTGTATGGATGTCCTATCCTCTTCAGACTGTGCAACAACAAAACTGCACGGTGAGTGCCTTGTAGGGAAAATTAAGAAGTGTTGTTACCTCCAGTTGCTGTACACTGCAGATGAGAATGTGAACAGGTTATCTAGTGATTAACAGCAGAGTGAAAATTAACAACAGTTCCTTTTTTCCTCATCCTAACATAATCTCACATCTTTTTCATTCTGTGTCCCACAAATCATCAATGTGATAGTTGTGAAATATTATTGCTGTTAAACAACAACAACAACAGTCACTAAAAGGCAAGATAGTCATTACCTTCTTGAAATGTCTTCATATTTCACATCTTCTAGGTAGAGACACTAGAGATCAATTTCCTTTAAATTAAAAAAAAACGCAAACCAACCAAACACCTCATATTTCCCAGTGTTTGGTTTGGAAGAACTAACATAATTTGGAAAAGCTGTCTTAATGCATTTGTTAAAAAAAAAAAACATGACATTTTCTTACAGTGTTTTGCCCTCTCAGAAATTAACAGATCCAAGTAATTTTAAATGGATATTTTTTTTTTGTCTTGGGTTTATTTTCTTCTATTGCACAGCTGACTGATAGTTGGCTGTTGATTCATTCAAACACCTTTGGTTTCTTTGCAAGCTTCTAACAAGAAAATGTGCTTTGTCCACTAATAATTCTTGAAGGTCGTAGTCTGGATTATTAAATATTCTCCAAGACCACTTTCCTAGGGTTTATGAGCTCTTTCTATCTTCAGCCATCTGGAGGAAAATGACCGAGACACACAAGATTCCCGTAAACAGTAGAGCTTGTTATAACAAGCCACACAAGGGATACCATGGAGGGCTCAGTATTTTGAGACCAGCAATTATACAAATTTTACACCAAAATGTTTCTGTAAATTGTAGATAGAGCCTATTGGGATTTCTTAAGAATGAGAATGTTTTTCCTGGAGAAAACATTAGCAGTACCAAAGGAGCTGTGTGCTGACTCTGGGGACCCATTTTGCTGAAAGCAAAGATGGGGAAGTGACCGGCTGGCTCAGAGAGGCTGAAAAGGCTTAGAAAATCCTGTTTTTATGTTGCTGATTTTGGCATTAGCTTGCTGGCTTGAAAGTCCTGGTGCGATCTGGCACCTTTTCTCACGGGCCAGCTGTGACTGCAGGTGGCTTCCATTTTGTAACTGTTTGGCAGCATTTGTAAAACTGTTAATGTCTGAGAGCACCATTGCTGATACCTTGAGACAAGTGCTACAGACACTGAAGAGTCTCCTGAGAGCATCTTCTGCTGTAAAGTCGGGTGTTCATCTGCATCATTTAATGCATAATTGTTTTTAACGTATGCATTTCTTTAGCTATCATTGTGTACCAGCTCTTTGCTCGCACATTACGTTTCATATTACTTGTCCTCTGTGTTTGATAAATCATTTTAGGAATACAGTTTTCTGCTGGCTTCTCCACCACTTTGAGTCATATAGTGAAATTTTAGCCTTAAAACCATTACAACGGGAAATAGATTATGAAATACTACACAAGATGCCCTCCCTCCCCACAAGAACTGCCTAAGACAAAAACAAAAGGAGTAATCATGGGTGATAATTGCATTGTCTCTTTCCATTTTCTTCTGAAATCTTATTACAGCTGTCCCAAGAAAACATGCATTATGCAATCCAAGTAATGAAACAGTAATTCTAAAAGCTAATTGTCTATAAAAATCTAGAGTTGATCTTTTACTCTTTGCAAATAGGGAGGTAATTGCACTGGTGTGCCAATTCATGGAGTTCATCACTGGAATATTAAATCCAGGTTCAGAGCACCAACTTCTCTATCTCATAAGGTGTTGAAAGAAGAAAAACACATTCAAATATTGCAGCAAGAACATTCCAACAGAGAGATAACTTCCCATTCTTTATGGGTCTATATCTGAGAGAAAAATGTGTGCAAGATCCAATGGCTTAAAACCGGTGAAAAATTCTGATCAGACAAGCTAATCATCCTGGCACCTTCAAACCTTCAAATCTATTCAAATGGTAGGCCAGTTAGGAAAACAAGAAGATATCTCAAAAATTCCTTCCAAGATAAAGGAAACTGGAATGAGAAAAGGAAGCATACCACAAGTGGCTACATACAAATAATTTTTCGTTGCTCCATTGATCATCTTTCATACCACAGCAGCTGCCTCATATTGCAGTAGTGAGGTTGTTCCAGAGGGTCTGATCAAAGAGCAGACCTAGAAACAGGCTCTTTGCCTGGCAAGCCTTGTCTTCCAGCTACTGCAAAGACAGCAAAAGAAAGTAAGGAGAACCATTGCTGTTCACCAGGGGAAGTGTGGATACCAGAAAGATGGTCTGAAAAGCTTTCTGACTGAAATTTAACCCCCTTGAAAGGAAATGCATCAGCTCTGATGGGAGGGGCTGAAGAAAGTGTTAAGAAAGTAACATCGAACATTATCTTAAATTATCCATTGTCTTTTCTGTAGCTTCTTTTGCAGGAAGAAATAATGATGAGACTAAATTTGGACTCAGCCCACTTATCACTGCCTCTGCTACCCCTATGGCCCCAAATTGATGGTACAAGAGGCAGAGACTGACAGCTAAAATGCACTGGGAATTCAGCTTACATCAACATATCTCTGCTGAGAGGTATCACATGAATGTCTCAATGCAGACCAGCAGCACAGACATTTAACAGTAACATTTTTATGTAGTCAATGTTTAATAGACCTGAAAAAATACACTGGCATGAAGTACCATACGCTTGCATTTTATAGCTCAGAGAACCAGCCATGCTCATGTCATGACAACAATCAAAACCAAGCCTGAATTCAGTTATTACGTTCATCCTAGTAGACAAGTACTAGAATTATTCATCTTTACAAATAAAACTATGAACTGATAAGTATAATACCTTTAGACTCAAAAACCAACTCTGCTTGGTGCTAAGGTACAAGAAGAGAGACCATAAACTTGGATATATGTCATAAAATGGTAATACCATTTTATAGGAATTTGTTTTACTTGAAGATAGATCACTATGTACGTGCAAATAATTGTATATAAAATTGAAGTTATATTTATGTTTTTTCACAAGAGAAAAAAAGCCCAAACCCAACAAACCCAGATGTGGTAATTAATTTCTCAGTGATTTAATGAAATGCTACAATGAGGTCAGATCACACAACCATAACAATCTCTCAAGTGCAGGAACAGTGCAAAAGTTAGAGAGATAACTGGAGATAACTGAAGGGTTGTTGAACTGAACGTGCTGTGTATGATTTAAAACAAACAAAAAAACCCCCACAACCACCCAAAAACCAAAACAAACAAAAACAAATCAAACAAACAAGATATGAAGCAAACAAATAAAAAAACCAACAACAACCCAAAAAACACCACCTTATTGACTTTCACTGGACTACCCTTAGGATAATGACAAGTGATCTTTTTATGCAAGAGAATAACGTGTCTGTTGTTGAACAACAGTCTTATGCACAAAAATAACATAAAACAAGTGATCCCAGGTTTTGATGCAGGTTTATTTTGAGTACGCATAGGATTTTGATTCTGTGCCTTTAAAAACTGGCAGTTTAGCAAAACTGTCAAGCTGCATAACTCCCCACTGGCTAGAAAAATACAGCTGATGATCTCTCAAGTGAAACTGAGAAAAAAATTTCTTATCTCATGCAAAGAGTAATTTTTTTTCCTGTGCTTTATATAATAAAAAAATCAGGTGCATTCTTCACTTTTCGTTGTATGACAAACTGCAATATCAGATTGGGAAATACTGATTCCTTATTGTGACCACTGATTTTTGAGACCTCCCCCCTATATATATATCATGGTTATAGGATTGAACATTAATCTATAAAAAAGCCTAGAATTCAATTACTGCATGCTCAATACTGACTAATTAATCTGCACATTCAGCTATGCAAAAATCCTTGAACTTATCCCTCAAGTAAGGCTGTTGACAAATGAATGAAACTAGCACATTTTTCCTGGACTTTTCAGGTTGTACAAACAGATGAAATGGATCCCAGAATGAATGGAAGCGTCCTACAACCACTGTCTCTTACAGATCAAATCCATGGTCTTTAAAAGCAGTGCATCCATCAGCTGGTAACTGCTTCAAATGAGAAGCAGAGAGGAACACGCATCAGATTTGAACTGTACAGGGTTTACAATGTGAGATATTTATAATGGGGCAGAAAGCCCAAGTAGTCTTTAGAGAGTATTTACAACAGTCACCTTTTTTGCCATTTGTGTCCTGTCCCCTTCAGGAGCTCAAATTAAGGAAATAGGAAATCATGCTCAGCCTTGCACACTTTAAGACATGGACTTCTGAAGTGATTCTGCATCGAGGACCTTCAAGCAATATGATACCAAAATTGTAAATGAAAATAAATGGGTGTTCAAAAATAGCTCATAATGGGCCTCATCAGAGACCATTCACTTGATCTGCAGAAGCACACAGTGACCTTTTGTCAGATGGCACCCACACCAAATACCCCTGGATCTCAGCCCTCCCAAGCAGCCACTCATGCCTTCCAGCCCCACTCTCCCCTAGCCCAGGCAAAGCTTCAGCCATGGGTGGTGAGTGCGCCAGGGAAAGGGTGTCTCTCAGGTACCTATGACTTCCTTTGCACAGTATTTGAAGGTTGAAGCTACTCACTGTCATCAAGAGATCTTAGATGTCAGAGCTGAAGTCCTTCCTCCCATCAGAAATGGGGAAAGAGAGACATCACTCCTCTTTCCCAACATCTCCACCACTCCCTTAAAAACAAAATCTGGAATTTTGCCATAACATGACCATGTTCATGATGACAGACCAGAAAGTCATGCACACTGAATTACACAAATAATGGAGGAAGCCTCTCTATGCTGCTGCTATTAGAGTCCTTTTCATTCACTTACTTGGAAGAAGGGCTAATTTTAACTCTTCCCTTTCCTGCCCTCTCCGGCATTGTTTCTCCTTTGTCCATTAGCAAAGGGTCCTTGCTAGTTCCACCATTTTGGAGCTGACTTTCTTACAAACCCATTTTAAAGATGAGAAATTTCAGGCATAATTTTGCAAATGGAGATCACGCTGCTGGAAGCTGCTAATACAATTCAAATTTTCATCCATGTACTGCACAGGGAATATAAGGGAGGAGTCAACTGAAAGGTGGGTTCTAAAGAGCATATGGAAAATGACATCCCATCCCTGTTTCCAGCTGGGGAGTTACGCTTGCTTTTTCCACCTGAAAAACTCAACTAGATCCTCCAGCTGATGTTTAATGATGACAATGACAAATTATTATATAAAATGGTTGGGATCTCTGCAGGATCCACCACAATTTTAGCATCCAATGTATCATTTTTGTATGGTGTATCTAATGATACTGATTTTGATTCATTATTCTGGTGTTTTGCAGTCCTAGTGATACTTTGCTCTAGTTTCTTGAGCTACACTTACATTTACCACAGCTAGGAGATCTAGCTCCCTGGAAATCAAGAAGGGGAAAAATAAAGCAGATTTTATCGGCACAGTCTGTTTCTGGGAAACCATTAAAGTCAGTATGCATTTTCATTTGCCTCAGGGCTTATGTTGGACCCCTGAGCCTAAGATGACTCTCTTATTAGGACTGAAATCAGGAAATACAGCAGATAAAAATGAATTCAACCAAAATAATGATACATCTGCAGGGTTTCAGGTGAATTCACTGAGTTCTAAGGAAAATTAGAATCTAAGGAAAATTAGAATCTAAGGAAAATTAGAAAACTGAGAGAAGTTCATTATGCTGTTTATCTGAGTAAACAAAAAAGATTTTTTTTTTTCTGAAGAGCCAGATCACTTCTTCATACTCTGCACTTTTCAGAAAGTGAAGCTGATTTTATTTTTTAAAAAATGTTCTTGTAAAGTCAGTCAAGTGCACTAGAAATTGCTAACATTTATCATGTTCCTTGGAAGAAAAGTTAAATACTTTTGTTAAAAAAAAATAAATACACTGATGGTCACTCTTTAATAAATACTTTAAATAACTGAGGCTCTTGAACAAATAAAAACAGAACAAAAGATTTAAAAATATTATTAGTTCTGCAAAAAAACTGGTGTCCAAATTTAGCCCATGCAATTTTTGTTGGAGGAGAGAGGCTAAAATTATCTCCAGCTAGACCAAGGCTCCCGGATCCTCACCATTTAGGAAGTCTTTCAGTGACATGCAAGCAAAGACTTGAACTGACAATTATTTTCAACAGAAAAAAAGAATAACAAAACAGAGGTTATAGAATGAGTTATTTATCATGCCCATCTGACAGCCCAAATGCAATGAGATGAGGCAGAAGTGTACAGGCACTATTTACAGGAAGAATCATCTCTTGAAATAGACTTTCATTTGCCTTTGCTCTGTCATAATTAGGAATGTCAAATTTCTTTGAAAAAATGAAGGCATGGAGAGAGATTTCATCTCCTCTACTTCCTCAGAAAATGAAAATATGACTAAGAATTGAGTCAACTGTCTAAAATAAATATTTGCTTGGTCAACCTCAAAATTTATTTACATTTTTGTAAGTATAGAATGCATTGTTCATAATCCAGTTAGTTTATAGGAAGTATATATGTTGAATAAATATGAATCCTTTGCCTTTTAATGATGTTAAGTCTGTTATCAGTAACAGATAGCTGAGTGGCACAGGTAAAAAGTGGCACAGAGAAGTTGTCCATAGATTGTGGATACTGAGGCATATCATATTTCTGAAAACAGTCTTGGAAAATTAATTTAATATAACCACACATTTGTTATAATGGACTTAACACTGCACACTCTATAAAAGAAAGAAAATAAATGTGGTTCAACAACAACAACAAAAACCCAAACAAAAATGAACTCAAAGCATTAATTGCCTAAAACTAGTGTTGTCTTTTTATAACCCCTAGGATGCTGGTTATTTTATTTTTTCCCTCTGATTTCTGCCCTAAGTTATGAGAACTTCCTGTGTGCTCATGTTTTCTTCATATAGCTGGCTGACAAAGCATGTGCTCTCCCTTATGAGAAATGTTCTTGTTAAAATGTGGTCTTGGGCCATGTTAGAAGGAGATGTTTCACCTGTCCTTTTAGCATTTCAAATTGTTTTGCGAACAGAGAATTCTAAGGATGTTTCATTTTGGAAACCCTTCTGTAAGAGAATGTGCTGCCTGTGTTCTGAGAGGGGTTCAGTGACACTGACATCGATTCCAGCTCGCAGCTGCCTGGGATCCCAAGTCCTTGGCTCTGGGCATATCTAAGGCTGCCAAAGAGCTTTAACTTCGCAGTGAAATGAGAAGCCCTCCCTGTCTCAGTTGACTGCTCCCAAGAAAGGGCTGTGGGAGCAGAGAGTCCCAGGCTTAGGGCAATCCACAAGGCTTTCAGGCAGGCTTGGATTAGGCAGTAATTCATCAAACCTTGCATGATTCACAATTCAGTGAGCAAGTCTGAGGACATATTAATGTTTTAAATTAAATTTTGCTTCTGACGGGATCTCCTCCCCACTTCCCCATTGCAGATCCTCCCACAAGCCAACTTGGCCACGCAGGGAGATTTCTGAATCTGCAGTGTCTGATTGTGGGGTACCACCCCCTGAGGCAGCTGAATGCCATCCATCTGCTGTCCTCCAGCCCAGAATTTGCCCCAGAAATAGCATTTTTCTTAAGCACACCCCATCCTAGGCATTTACCATGGTAACCCAGGGATAGACTGTCAGATGCCGATCCTGCTACAGCTCCACTTCTGTCAAAATGCGGCTAAATTACCAATAGACTAATAAGCGGAAATGGAGGATATGTTTTATGGTCTTTATTGTAAAATCTAGTAACTAAAGATTTCAAGTCGTACCTGCACAACCCAATCACATTCGCGTATCAATAATGAGTAATTGCATTTTTCTAACAGCCTTTTTTATGTGCGTTGTATTTAGAGCCCTAGTAGCAGTCAGTTTTGTTATCACATGGATTACCAAGCAGCATATCTGTGCAGCAGCAATGCCAGTAATGGTTTACCAAGAAATACACTCGCCCTTTTGCTCAAGAGAATTCAAAGTTGCCAAGGTAGAGGAGTGTCATTAATGATTTTGAGTCACCTGGTTTTCAAAGGTGTAAAAGGGGCTGGTGGAAGGGGACTCACCTCAGAAATCTTAAACAGTCTTAATTCTGGCTGTGAGGGGTTGATAAGCAATTTGTTTCCTCCTCCATGCCCAATTTCTCCATCTGTTGAGGGGGAATACTGATATTAGTGTCTCTCTTTGTAAAGCAGAACTAACAGCATTTCAAAGCAAAGCTGTATACAAAGTAAATATTCACTTGATCACCACATACCTCGTCTCTTCACGTGATCCTGGAGCACTGTCAGAAGAAGATATTGTTTGACTGGGAGCACAATGTGTTGTCTGAGCATTCCGTTTGGTCTCTGGTTGACAGCAAACTTAGTGATATGTTTCAAAACCCTGCTGGCCACAAATGTTGGGCTCCAGTGTCAGAAAGAAATGATTCTCAGCCTCACTCACCTGTCTACTCTTTCTTCATTAACATATGCTAGTGAATGTCCCATGTTTTCAAACCTACAGTTCCACTGAGATGCCAGTTACCTCCTCATGGAAAAAGAGAAAAGCCTTTTCTCTTCTAGATATGTAGCACAGTATGGTTTCTTTTCCTGCATAGCTCTCCACTTCAAAAATGCTTTCTTATAGCAGTGTCCTATGGACATCACACAGCAACACAGGAGGCTCTATTAATTTAATAATCAGCTTTTAATACAGGATACCTCCTGACATACTTCCTGCAGGTGACATTGGAGTGGTTTCCTGCAGCTCAGATCCACTTAAGTCTTTTCTGTAGCATCCCTCTGGTTTTAGACTATCCTTCAGTGAAACAAAAATAACTGCTGCATTTAATATTTCTTCCTTCCTTGGGTCTAATTTGGCTTTTCATTTATCCTCACCTTGCTGTCTTACACCTGTTCTCTGTCTGCTTTTCAGCAAACCATGTTGGGAGGCAGTTAAGACCTGTCTTCTCCTGCACCTCATGCCCTGCTCTCTGCCTGGCCCCAGACAGTCCGAAGGACCAAGGGTCCAGCTATACCCTCCATATTGGGTTCACTGCCTTAAACTTTCTGAGAGCCTACACCAAATTGCTTGATAGCCAGTGAGCCAAGGAGAAAGAGATTGTGAGAACAGAGATGAGAGGAATAATTTCTAAATGAAATGGTGAAGCTCATTCATTTTCTCATTTCTTTATCTTCTTCCCAGCTCTCCTCTATAAGAGCATGTAACAAAACAAATTTAGAGTCTCCAGACTGCAATCAAATCTATTCACTGCAGTGATGTGAAATTCATGTGGTGTGAATGAAGCTGAATTTCTGAGCTATCATGGATTTTCAGCATGGTAGGAGAAGTGCACAACTGGCCCTATCAGTGAAACCCAGTGAGCTCCCAGAGTGGGCACACGTGGTGTGGTTGTGAAGGGCTGAGAGTTACTCCTGCCATGGTGAGGGGTTGTTAATGGAAGCAGTGACTGTAGCTCTGGATGTGTTTGAAATCTCCCTGCACTGGTACTGGGTCATAGCTCCTGCTACAGGGAGGGTCACACTCTTCAATTCACTCATTGCACAACCCTTATGTACAACAAGAGCAGATGCACCCTGTAATTTTTTTAAAGAAAAAAAAAGAAAACCTCACTTGAGAAAAATTGGAGAGAATTGTGCTCATTAACACATTCTATTTCGTGGGTTTTTATTCACTTAAGTGACATTTTCCTAAATTACTAGCACTCAGTTCTGACTTAGATAGTGAATCCATCAAATTCCATGGATTACACTAGTGTACAGAAGCACGGTAATATGGTGAGTCACAATCAGGAAAAAAATGAACTTGCTTTAAGAGTAGTATATGATTACTTTTTTCCAATCAAAACAACTTGTTGCATTTTTTTTAGTAGTAGTAGTTGGCTTTTGGACTTCAGCTTGCTCTACCAGCAAAAGGAAATTAATCTAGAGGGGGGCACTGATAGAAAGTTTTTAAAAGGCACTGAGAAGGTAGATGGTACCTTTTCATCAAAGGAACAAAGCAATTGCAAATAATAAAGGGAACATTTAATATTAAGGAAAATAAATCTCTATTACCCTTAAAAGATTAACTCAGACTCAACAGCAGAGAATGTCACTGAGAAGACAAACTGGATGCTTACACAGATAAAGGCATTTGAGCATGCTATACATCATGAAAACAGTTTAAAATTGATTTAACCACACATTTCAAAGATTAAACCAATCTCTATTTAGGCAGGACAGATGACATCACTCATGTCTTCTGTGCCATTTCCTGACTCCAGCTAAGGCTTTTAGACTTGGCCTCTTGTAAGGGGCATGACAGTGGACCAGGAGGAACATGGGCTGTGAGCTAACTGATGATAACTGGCACCTCATTTTTCAATAGTGCTCTCAGGTCTGGCCCAGGAAACGACGCAGTATGGAGGGTTTCCAAGGATTGTTAAAGTCCTTTGCAATAGGCCTGAGACTCAGTAATATATTTCTATAAAAAAATGACTTTATATACACAACCATATCTTTCAAAGGCAGCATCTCTGAGCATATTCTCCCATCCCTTACACACAAACACAAACATACTTCAGTGACAGCTATTTTGCTTGTGTGAGGACAGTGAAACTTGTAATAATTTACTTCTTCAATTTCTTCCTCAGAAGCATCCTCTGGGATGTTCTGTACGAGCTTGGGACACAGACAATAGTCTACTGTAACATTTTTATTTAAGCCACATTTATCTACTGCTTAGGCAAGAAAATTTCACAATAAAAGGTTGGTGATGCAGGATGTCATTAATGACCCTTGTCCTACCTCCACCGGGAGAAGGCATGAAGAACTAGAGCTTAAGCAGAGCAGTTTGAATAGCTCATCATCTTTGTTATTTAAACAAGAGATTGCTTCTTACAGCAAATATTTGCCCAAGCTTTGAGACATGAAATTATTTACCAGGAATTGTATCAAAGAAGCTGCTTATGATCTTTGCATGGTCTTAAGATATCTCCTCATAGAAGTGAGTTCAATGTTCCTTGCTATAAAGAAGTGCTCTTCCTAGAATGTAAACATTGACAGCAAGCTGTTGTGAGAAATCTGGAGGACCAGCTTGAGCATAGGTACAATCTTTAGCCTGCAAAGCAGGAAAGCAAGGTCATCCCCATATTCTCACTCACTGTTCTACCTATCAAATTTGGGCTGTTATTACTGTGATTAGAGATGGAAGGATTTGAGGATGTCTTTTACCTGCCAGTTAAATCAGCTGGTCATTTGACGCTTATCAGTAGTATCATGGTCTGTTTCTTGTTGGCCTTTTCCTTTTCCTTCCATGGGATTACTTGAAAAGAAGGATGATGGTTTCAAGCATCACATCACTACTATCATGAAGTACCCACGCCCAGAATTTCATTTCTGCCGTGTCCTTCCACAAATGCAGCACGAGTGCTGGCACTAGAGGGAGCTCCCGCAGCATCACCCTTCTCAAAGACCCCAATCTGAAATCAAACCCAAACCACAAGATTTACTTCTAAAATTGTTAGGTTTTGGATTGTGGGTAGATTTATTATTTATTAACTTCTACACATTTCATTTTCAATTTTGTTTTTACTGCTACAAACTCTAGAATTAACAGCATCCCTCCTGCTCCTGCCAACAGCTCCTATTACTACATGGTTCTAGGAATGAAGATGTAGCCCATTACCTAAATGTTTCTGAAAAAAAACCAACCCCAACACTATCACTGTCTTAGTTTTATAAGAACTGTTTGAAAAGCTTCATTGAAATTTGAAAAAAAAGTAATTTCTAAATACTAAACTTTTGTCCTTATTAAGATTCAACCCTCCTTTTAATCAGTAAACCCACAGGGAAGCATCTGGAGTTAAAGTTAATACTTAGCCTTTGAATAAATAGGAGACCTTTTGGGAATAATGTGCTTATTAGGAAACTCTGAAAAAAAAAAGACATTTACAAGATTGCTGCTTTTGTTTTATATCCTCTGCTCTTTGCTATGACTAAAGTGAAAAGGGCAAAAGCAGATTTTTTTTTAGAAAGACAGACATCCACAGTGGTGATTTATAAAACCTCTCTCATGAAGACAAAGAGCATCTTCTCCATATAGTTACTTGAGAAAGAATTTGTTTTCAAAAGGCAAAAGTTAAAAATCTCTAAATAAAAAGAATCAGGCTTCTGTAGAAATATGAGGGCCATTCTATTTGGAAGCAAACATCTCACGTCATCTACAGAGCAGCTAACAACTGCATCAAACACTGTGTTGCTGTATTTTGTTCACAGAATTGCATTGACTCCCACCACCACTGCAACAGATGCCGCACAAATTGAAAACACAGCTTTATTCCTTACTGCGAACAGCTAAAATAGAGCAGGCAACCTTACTTACATAGACATCAAGTACATTAGATGTATTTACTGCATAGTTCTTTAGAATCTAGTGAGAGGAGTACTGCTCTGATAGAAAAAATCAAGGCTAATTTACATGGGATCATAAAAAATATTGCTCTGTGAAGTTCTATGAGCAGCAAGGTTTGAATAGTTCTAAACCACTGTGTTCCCCTCTCCCCAAAATCATAAAATATTCTTCCATTTCTTACTGGTCTAAAAACAGTTGCCCAAAATGAAATGTCACGAGGCAAAACTAATGTTTTGATCCCTTGTCTTAGTGTCACCAGAAAAGACAAATATGCCTATCAGCCATTATTTAGACTCCATACCTTAAAAAGACCAATCAAACACCTTACCTTCACTTCTTCCACTCTCCCTTGTTTACAGCGGACACATCCTCAAATGCTTACCAGATCTCAATCCTCCGTTGCACCAATCTCCTCTGGGTGTGAAGTTTTTCACAAAGCTCCAGTTTTCCAATACCTTCATTTTTCTCAGCACCCTCTGCCTCCAAAACCTTCTCTCCCACAGTTATTTTCTTGTTTTCTAAATTCACTTCACTGGAACACTTTCAGAGCTTCTATACTTTGCTCTTCCTATGTAATTTCCTATTTTCTCCTTTAAAAAGAAAAATACAACAAACATCCACCCTGTCCGCATCTCCTCACATGTCTCTCCCCTCACATTTTTCTTCCCTTGCCCCAGTGCCTCCACTATTACTGCCAGGTGAGTTGCATATAATTCCCATTTCTCTTCCCTCACAAATCTCTCATCTCCTCAAATAGCCTTAGTTTTCCCATCTCCCTCTGTCTCGGTGATTTATATGCCTTCCCCAAGTCCATTCAGCCTGCCTGCATCACAAAGCAGGATATCAGAATGTGGTGACAGGGTTACTTAGACTTTGGTGTGGGGAATTGTTTTTGTTGATGTAAGCAAAGTATGTGAAGCCTGTGTGATGAATGTATATTTTGGTGATAGTGGTAATGAAGCCTCCAGTACCCTCATCCATCTGATTTTGAATTCTTCCCGGCATTCTGTAATTTCCGATGGAGCCTTTCAGCATCTGCCATCCTTTGCAAGTACCACCTTTGAGTGAAAGCCACTCTTTTCACAGCTCTGCTTTCCTTCCTTCACTTCCTCTACCCCATTGCCATTCAAAAATGTACAGAGGAAGGGTGGAGCTTGTTACATAGGCAGAACAGCCCTCTTTCCCAAATAATTACTCCTAGGAAGTAACACACAGGAAATTTCAAATTCACGCTCCTTTGTACTACATTTTCTCTTTTCTGAATCCAGTGGAAATTAAGATATATCTGCAGTTGTTGAAAAGAACACACACAGAGATCTATTAGTGAAACACAACCGCTTCATCAGCACTACAGATTGAATCGCGGAGAATGGGAAGTGCCGCTATAATATGATTGATGGAGACACAAATTTGTACACGTATGTGTGGGTTACACCCATGGGAGTGCAAGAACCAAGAGGCATGAGGTCTCAGTCACAGAGAATCCCAGTGCTCACTGTAAGTAGTAACTGTATTTGTCACTTCACAAACATTGTAAAAATGAATGCAGATGGAGGCAATAATGGGTTTATAGTCACAAGGTGAAAAACCAATGGTTGCACAAAGAGAAATCACAAAACTACTTAAAACAACCAAATCTTTTAATTAGAAAGCAACAAACATGCAAACAGCAGGTATAGAAATTTATTTGAACCAATGTTTTTACTATAATGAAAGTTACTTTAAAACATTGATCCAAGCTCCCACATTTGCAAGTTAAGTAAAATATTGCACTTTGCATCTTCTAGCACCCCTCATACATGGCAAAACATTTTAAAAACATTTTTGCTTATTTTACTTGCACACTCTCCCAAAGTCATGCACACAGTCATTCAAAAACGAAAGGTTAGGTTATCCAAAAGCAATACCTTAGAATTGCACTAAAGCTCTGTAAGGAAAAATATAATTAAT
Organism: Chloroceryle amazona; assembly: GCA_027560015.1. NCBI lineage: Eukaryota > Metazoa > Chordata > Aves > Coraciiformes > Cerylidae > Chloroceryle > Chloroceryle amazona. The sequence continues at coordinate 83,722 of JANHFX010007960.1, read as the reverse complement.
GTCTTATACAAATTCCATTAATGTCTAGGTGCTTGCACACAATTGCCAGTTACTCTTCATCTTCATTTTCATTTTCCTGACCAGATCCTTCTGATCTGTCACCTTCCAATCGGTCTGTAAGACATAAATTTAGTAAAGAGAAATTCTACTGTTTTCAAGTTTTGGTAAATATTTATAGTGTGCTATCTGGGTTATTACACAACACACTGGCTGTGGTTTATATGGTAAGAGGCAATCTCTTACAGCAGAGATTGGGTAGAAATGTTACCCCAAGGAAGGACAACAGGAGAAAAGCCCTGAAGGATTTCCAGGCATAAAAATGAAATTTGTGTACAGAAGGAGAAACCTTGTAGCTGCTGACTGTCTGTCAGCACAAGAAAGATTGAAGCAAGCATAGTATCAGAAAGGCATGGTGAATACAAGGGAGTGAAACACTGCTCTGGGAAGCTAGAACTAGAATAACTGCATGTAGAAATTTGTATGCTCCAGAAAACTGAGGAATCACTGTCACTATATATGTCAGAAAAAGTACGTTTAGATGTAAATGTTTAGAGAAAGACAAATACAGAAGCATGTGAGGGATCATGACTGGCTCAGGATTTATCACTCAAACAGCATGCACTGTCAGTCTAAGAAATGCCCCACCCAGACATAAAATAGTTTCAGCAAAAATCTGTGTTTACTCAAGCACTGGGCAGTTCTTTGAGTATTTTACTCCAAAGAAAATATAACAAATGAAATAAACCCAAAGCTAGTACATTCAGTTACAGCAGTTGCAAGGCATACCTCTGGGCTGGATACAGCAGCACTCTAATTCTCATAGATCACCAGGAGGTGAAAGGAGCACAGCTGCTGCCAGACAGAGCTTCTTTCCTATCTCATTAAGCCCACTGCTCTGCTCAGCCAGTGCCAGAGTGCCCATACTCAGCATCTCCAGTCACTTTCACCTTCAGCTACAGTTGTTAATTTTCTGACCGGTATGTCATACCATCTCAAAACTTCATTTCTTTGCTTCTTGTATGATGTCTCTCAATCCTCCTACATCTTCAGTATCAACCCACTGCAGCCAGGTTCTTCAGCAATAACATCGAGGAACATCAGTTTGCAACAACAAGTCTCCATGCAACCCTTCACATCACTAGTTTCAGCCCCTAGCAAACTGCCTCTTTGCTGATCGGACATCCTAGTACCCGCTGCCCCAGGAGCCAGTAGCCTCATGAACATCTCCCATAGTCCTGGATCTTCACACCCTCCTTTGACTCTAGACAATTCCAAGCTTTCAATGACAGTGAGTCTCTCTTACAACTCATTCCAGTCACCCCCAATAGCTTTCCCATCACACAGCTCTGACCTTAAAGATCATTCCTTAGTAAAGAGTGTTTTTCAACATCTGCATAGTACTACATTACCAATAAGCTATTTCAGGATGGATAAGATGGTAACATCTAGCCACATATTTCGCTCTTTTCTTGCTTTATGTCTTGAGGGAAAAAATTAACAGCTGCAAAAATGTTGAAAGTGTCACACTAAAGAAGTAATACCTAAGTACATCTATTAAGATACCCTTGAATAACCCTTGAATCTTTTAATCAACGCCAAGTGTAGCCACAGACAGCTGAAGACCTAGATGGTTCCCCAATCCATCTCCTATTTCACAGACCAATGTGATGGACAAGCTCTTCAGAAATCCCTTACCTGCTCTTATATGATTCAATGAAGCCAACATTCGTAACATAAAAGAAGCTGGAACAGTAATAGTGTTCCTGGTCTCTTCCAGCATTAATTCATTACGCGTTATAACCTGGAGGTAGGGAAGGGTTAAAAACAACATTAAAAATAAACTTGTACTGCATCAATATGGGTTTGTAGATAAAATGTTCCTATGCCAAAGGCATTTACAGGTGCCAAATTTACATCAAGGAAGCAATAACTTAATTACTAACAATTGGTGTAACTGCATTAGAAAGTGGTAAGAAAAGTCAGACAGTGGACTCTGCCTACAGATACCTAATTGTCTGTTTAAAGAATATTCCAGTAAGGTCATCATTCTGTTGTCCACACAAATGTGAGATGTTAAGATGAGCAACAGAGACAACCTTTTGGAAATGCGATCTTGCACGAAATCAGGAGGACCAATGAGAGAAAGTGCTGTTACAGGTGGCAACTGTTGCAGAGAACAAAGTTCTAGCACCAGCACTGGCCAAAAACATGGGAAGGAAAAGAGATGAGGTTACCCTGAACTCCTACCTTCATGATGCTTGAAACCTTTGGAGAAAATCCAAGGAACACAAGCAATTACTCTATCCCATCTTAGGAACATTCTTCAGCTCCATATTTCTTCCTAAACAGATCTATAGCTTGCCTCTAAATGACTTGAAAGAGTCAGCTCCTACTGTCTTAGTTTCAAGGGAAAAAAATAAATAAATCACTAATGAATACTTTTAGCTCTTTTGTCTTCTTCCTTCCTTCTGGAATTCCTTGCCAATCCTTCTTGCTTTTGCTGTTAAATTCTAATCCCACACTTAAGCTTGTCTCTCAACTTTTGGACTACTTTCTTTTGTTACCACTAAGCATAAAATTTTCTTTAGGTAGAGAAAAGTTCTGATCATTATTCAGTCCTTCCTCCCAGATTAGCTGCTGTAAATTGGAAAACAATACATTTCTTTTTCTCTTTTTTGAGACTCCTTCTCAAGCTTGTTCCTCTTGTGAGGAACATGTTTTTTCAAATGTCTGCACTGGCATTCTCTTGGCCAAAACAAAGCACCTCTTTTCTGTCATTCTCACTTGTTCACCAGGCACTTTGCACAGCTGATCACTCCCTAAAAGCACTGAACTCAGAAGACATCAGGGTGTCATTTTTAACTTTTTCACTTCCTATTTATCCAGTGCATCACCAGTAACACACCCTTTTGACAGCCTGCTTCTGATGCTTTTTCTCTCTTCAGAGGTTTGTTTATATCCCCCGATGTCTCTTCCTATCCACTAAGGTCATGGCTTCTCTTAATTTTAAATGCTGTTCTGTATCTACACTGAACTTCCTCCAAACAAAGTGCTTTCTCCCCCTAGACTTTTCCCTTTTACAGAAAATTCAGTTTAGGTACATCAGACACTTTCTCGAGCCAAACCTAATATGGTGAAAACTATTTTATTTCTATGAACCTCTCCTGTCCTCTATATAGGTATTAAATAAATAAATAAAGAGGTAAAATTACAGACCTTACTGTGGTCACATTTTATGAAAGTTCTATTTTTTTTATTAAAGAAAAAAATAATTGACTAATTTGTTATGGTTAAAAAAGACAAAAGTATCAGTATAATAGTTACTTTTAGCACACATTTATGTTCAGCAGTATTTCTAAACCCCAAAGGCTCCAAAACACATCATAGATTAAAACTACCATACAACACAAAAATAAGTGTCACTTCACTCAGTGTTATTACTGCTAAAATAATGGGAAAAGTTCAAACCTCACAAGTTAATGGTTTGGGTTTTTTTCTGGGGGGTGAGGGGTAATGGCGACTAAGGGTTGTGGGTTTCTGTTTATTTTTAAATATTTATAACACTAATACAGAGAAATAATAAAGATGGGGTGCACCCTCTACTCTGCCCTAGTGAGACCACATTTGGACCATTGTGTCCAGCTCTGGGCTCATCAGTTCAAGAGGGACAGGGAAATACCAGAGAGAATCCAACACAGAGCTACAGAGATGATGAAGGGATTGAAGCATGTCTCTTACGAGGAAAGGCTGAGAGCCCAGGGGCCGTTTAGCCTGGAGAAGACCGAGAGGAGCTCTTATGAATGTTTACAAATATCTGAAGGGGGGGTGTCAAGTAGACAGTGGTGCCCAGTGATAGGACAAGGGTCAATGGTCACCAAATGGAACCAGGAAGTTTCACCTCACATGAGGAAAAACATCTTCACTATGAGGGTGAACACTACTGGAACAGGCTGCCCACAGAGGGTGTGGAGTCTCCTTCTCTAGAGACTTTCAAGACCTGCCTGGATCTGTTCCTGTGTGGGCTGCCCTGGGTGATCCTGCTCTGGCAGGGGGGTTGGACTCACTGGTCTCCAGAGGTCCCTTCCAACCCCTACCATTCTATGATTCTAAGAAAACCAGGCTACTATATCCCTGCTGCCCAAGAGACTACACAGAAAAATAAACCAAAACAAACGACCCCATAAACAAATTTACCCAATTACCTTACTTACAGAAAAATACCTAGCACTTCAATATATATTATGTAAATCACTAAAATATGATTATTCAGCAGTCAACTACAATTACCATAGGCCAGGTGCTATGCATACATTGTTACTGCTTTGGGGATATGAAAACAATTTGTAACTATAACTATTCGTAACTATAACTATTCGTAACATTAGAGACAGCCTTTTACAACTGATTGGGCTTGCAATGTTTGTTTTATTCCATGAACTTCCCAATTTTCAATCTTAACCTTAACTCCCTCTTATGCTACAGAATATTTAACAGGATTGAGTTTTGCACTCCCTGTTCATTTGTCTATCACTGCATTCCCTTCAGTTAATTTGTTTAAAGACTACCTTCATTTCTTAATTCCTGCCCGTTTTCCTTCTATACGGAGTGTTCATACTTTTTCCAACTTCTTTCATGTAGATAATGCCAGATGGTAGCATATGATTTCTAGGAGAATTAATGAAATAAAAAGTTCCTCTGTGTGCTGCCAATGATGTGAAAGTTAGCTATTATAATGGGCAGCCTTTTATTTGTAGCTCATTTGTTGAAGAGTAAATAACTGTTAATTCAGTACCAGTTATTAACACTACAGGCTTTTATAAAACTGGAAAGTGCAACATTACTATGAAAGAGAAGGAAAGGTTCTTACCTCATCTGCAAGTTTTCTGTTAAAAATCTTGGATTCTTCCAATGGCGACCAAATTTTTATATCATAATCGATACCCGAAGAGGCCAAAACTAGAAGTAATAGTAATTCTAAATTAAATGTGTTATGTCTTTACCAGTTATTTATGCACTTAACTGGAGTTGAAGAAAATACTTCACTTGAAGCATTTATTTTCAAATTCCAGTTCCTGTGCTGAACGTACAGCTGTGCAATTACTATCTCCACACAAGATCAGAGCTATTGACTCTATATTTTTTAATATATGTATGAATAAAACACACGCAACCATCAAAAGCTGCCCTTTTTAAATTAAAAAAATAAATAAAACCAACAAACCACTAGAATATACATAAGATGGGAACAGGAAGTAAGAACAAACCCAGCTACTACTACTGTGTCCCTGCTGATGGCCTGCACATTAACAGTTTTAGTATTTGTAGATGCAGATACAAAGACAGAAGCAAAATAACTTCAAACCTATTTTGACATTTGATAATTTCAGTGTATTCCATGTAAAATTTGATATTCAAATATAAAGAAGCAATGGATTCTCCTATAAGCTCTTGTTAAAATACAGAAATCACGAAAATTGCAGAACATACTCTAGATCATTGCACAAAACACTTTCGGGAATAAAAATTGCATAGAAAGATCTCTAACTGGAAAACCATAGATTAACTGCCCTATGAGGAGGATGACCTCTTCATTACAGTTTCAGTGTGTGACAGGGAAATGGTTGAGCTCCACCAAGAAATCAGTAGAGCTATAGGACATTTTGAAAGGTGCTTCCAAAAGAAATGTCCAACTTAGCCACACATTCCAAACAAGTACAGGAAAACAACTGTTCTCGGTTCAGCATTTAAAAGTTCACAGCTTATCCAATGTAGGGCAGCATTCCAGGTTTCCAAACTTGTCCAAAAAAAAAAAAAACCCAAACCCCAGCCTCTCCTGGTATTACAATATCCACTTTATTTGCTTATTTATTTACAGCTGACTCTTAACTCTACCAGCTACATAAGCTATGAAAAAAAGTAGTAACACAATTATTTTCTTTGACTGAGTCAGAAGCTTGCAGAATAGTTCAAATTTTCTGCCTACATGTCAGATGACACGATTCCTTCTACTACTTTGCTGCATCTTTTCTATAAATAATTTTCCCTAAGCACAGATCAATAGACTTTCTTTTTATCCATTCTTCTAATCTCATAAAGCCAGCGAGACTGAGACACCCACTTCACTCATTTTTTTTTAACAGGGTCAAGTAGAGACCAGATTCCAGTATAAATTCCCAAAGGGCTGCTAATATTTCAGTGACCACATATTTCCCTCATTAGTGTCATGGAAAATGTTTAATGTATTGAGAAGAAATGGAGAGTCTTCTTACTACATCTTAACTTTCTATAAATAATACATCACTAACTTTTTTGTTGCAAGACCAAAGGTCATTAGTTAAATACAAAATTAAAAGCAATATTATCTGTCTTATATGGGGAAAAAAATGAACAATAGTTTGTTAATCATTACAATGCTCTATTGAGCAAAAAATTTAAGACTGAACTTTAAAATGCTTTACTACAGATAACCTGAATATGGAGATTGTGAAAAATTATGATCTTACTTGGGTCAAATGGATGAGGCTGAAGACAGTTCACCACATGATTATCAGCTTCCAGCAGCATAAGATGTTCAGCAGTATGTCTGTCCCATATAAAAATATGGCCACAGTCTGAACCACTCATGACGAAGTTAGATCCCCAAAAATTGGCTTCCTTTATCTGCAGTAAAACCAAAAATAATTCCTTGATAAGAGTAGCTTGGAAAGCACATCAAAGAGTATAATCTTATTTCTGCAAAAACAGTGACTCTGAAGTGCTATACCAATGCAGAGACAACGTTTAAGAAAATTTAAAGGAACCATTTAAAGAAAAATGATCCCCCCAAAAAATAATTCAGAAGGTTAAAAGATCTTCAGAGCAAAGTGGCTGCTACCAGAAAAAAAGGAGAGGAGCTGGGGCAGGATGGAGCAGTTTAGAAATGAATGACAGCAGATTTGTCACTTTCAAAAGTGATGAGAATGATAATGGAGACAGGTGTATCTGAAACAGTTTTTAGGAAGAGTTTGGTAAATTAACAAAATGTTTGAAGTGGTATGGCTAACTTTTGTCACATATCAGTAGTGTTCCCATGCTATCAGCAAAGAGTAGGTGTAACACTGCCAACATGAACTATATATTGTTATTTTTTTAGATTTTTTTATACACGGCAACATGTTCATTTAAAATTTAGAGAGCAAGGTATAGCCTCTCTTGCAAAGGCAGTGAGTTGTTTGAGGGCCTACTGTTCACACCAAAGGTCATTCTAGCATCTTAGGCCAATTTATGGAATTTTACTTTGCACTGACTAGATTAGCATCACACAAATTATATTATTTTTTAAACCACTTATGGATAAGAAATCATAATTGGATCATCTTTGGGTTTGGCCTACAGCCAACTCCTCTCTAATGTTATTGATAACACAGTAGTTTGACCCTGGATTATGGGTATATAACTGTCCGTAATTAAAACATTAACGAAAGACATTAATATTTCCTAATAAAAATAATTTCCTGATTTGGGTATTTAAGAATATCTCCAACATAAGAGACAGAATTTTGAGTTTGGACCATTTACAAATAATCCTACTATGGAATTATTTTCCAAGTAACACATCATAATAAAGCTCTGAAGAGCATCCTTATCTTTCTTTTTGCATGGCTTTCTCAGAAAATGCACTGGAGAAAAAGGATGGAGTCAATATCTTATTCTGTGCTTTGCCCCAGCAATCTTGATTTAAAAAAACACTATGATAGAGAAACACATTAGTAAGATGAACCCTTACTGCTGTTAAAAATATGTACTTTATTCCTGGCATTAGTATGTCCAGTTTTAAATGTCAGGCTTGCCAGATCTTTGTCTACAGAATATGTACCAATGATTGCAGTCTGTGAAATAAAGTCATATTTATGTCTAAAAATAGACAGAGAAACCACATTCCTGACCTCTGTACTAATAGACATTTCCAATATAGTTATCTTTTGGCAACTTTTGTCTTACATCTCCTCTTAATATATAGTTTTCTTTTTCCTTTATCCTCTTAGAAGTACATCTAAATTATATCCAATCATAAATATATTTTAACTTCCAGTTACTTCTTCCTGCTTCCTTTGTATTCTCTCATGTAACTGCTTATTTTACATTTCTATTATTCATAAAAATCTAATTTTAGCATCACAAAGGTTAACAGAATTGAAATTCACACTTAAAAATTCTGTTTTCAAGCTCATATACACACTCTTCTTCTGTATGCATACAAAACTTATCTGATTTATTAGTTACACACAGATGTTCTACTGACTAACAGTTTGTCATCATTTAAAAAGCGAGATTCAGGACTTGTGTGAGTGGAACAGAGGATGAATGGTGGATATATGAAAGGAAATAAGACTAGGACTGGAGGGGAAAATAGTGAGGAAGAGACAAAAAGAGGCAAATAACTGAAGGCACATGAGAAAAGACAAATTTTGAAGAAAATGGGAGTTTGGGCTCACAATAGCTTCCAGAGGGGAAAAAAACACTCAAGAGAAAGAGGCAATCCCACCTCGCATCATTCCACTACCATCACACCATCCCTGCTGTCACATTTTCAGGTCTGTTTCATGAAAAAACACTAACAGCAATGACATCATTCGAGTGGTAACATGGGAGGGATCTGTGGGATGGACAAAAATGTTCCAACCCTGCCAAAAGCGCAAGCATAATACTACTTATATTTTGCTTTTTGACAGTGTGATAATTGCACTTAAAATACACTTATTCAAAAAACTAACATTGCCGAGTTAAGTTCTCAACAGTAAGGTAGTAGCAGAATTAGTCAATTTGCCTGCATAACCTTAATTCACTCTCCATATACATATATGTATGTATGACATTTTTTTATATATATATATAGTTCATGTTTATGTCATTGACCAGATGACTTTATTTAGGCTGCTCAGGTGTGCAAGAAACAAGACCACTCTCAGCTGTAATCTACACAAATTTAAAAGACAAATATAATGAGCTCTTGCTTTGCAGGAAAGAGAATACGATAAAAAAATCAAAATGAAGTTCGTTACCATAGAAACCAACAGGGAAAAATCACATCTTTCATCATGTGCATTTCTTGTCATAGGTGCTCATGTGAAACAAAAGCAAAACCAGCAACCCACATACTGAAGAAAACAAACAACAAAATCCATGAAATAATCTAACACCACATACCTAGATGAAGACTGAATTAAGACCACTTAAGAGAGATTAAAACTAAACTTGCCTAACTATGAAGTGCTTGATGCTATGACTTTTAAACGAATGGGTTTTTTGAGCAGTTAAACTCAATATCTGAAATACAGTGCAAAACTCTGTGTCATTAATCAAAGTTTATTCTAAGTCTTGTTGCTTATGTAGACTGAAATATGCCTTTACTGAAGCATTTTCCCCAGTCTAATCAAAGCCTTTCACACAAACTCTAGGAAATTGCTTTTGGAGGTAGAGGGACTATTCCTCAAATCATCTGGAAAATAATACGCCTGCTGCTACTACAGAATACCATCTAGCACTCAGAACTTCACGTCTTCAAAATACTGTAAAAATTAAAAAAAGAAATAGCAAGGAAAACAGCATGTGCTTCTCAGGCACCACTGCTCTACAAATGCAGGAACTGCATTTTTCTTACAACACAGTATCTTGTACGTAAAAGAGTATTGAGTAGCTAGATTAAGATTTAATAACTAGCACTATTTTTTTTTTTAATTCAGAAATGTCAAGGCACTTCAAACTGTGATTTTAATCCTCACTTTTCCTTGAAGATGTTAAAAATATCATCTTTAAAGAGTTTGGAAAGGAAAGTAAGGATTAAATCATAATTTTGTAGATAGGAACATTTTATACCGCTTAAGCTGACAGACAAAATGGAAAAAAAGAAGTTAAGAAAAATTCCCAAGATTTCAAAAGGGAGTTGAGGGGAGAGAATCTTAAACTCAAGAAAACTTCAGTGCCTTGCATGGTGACATGAGTCACACTCATTTTATTTTTTATTCAGAGCAAATTCTGTTGCTTCCAACAGAATATGCAAGAAAAAGTGTTTACAATACAAAGTAATATCCTTTTTTGGTAGGCCTATCAATGTGGCAGCTACACTGACTCAGTCTATAAAATCTCTAAAAGTTCCCGGAACAGACAAAGAGTTTGTACCATTGTTCGGGAGTTCCGATGACCTTTGTAAACCATCTTTATTAAAGGACGCCTAATGTTCAACGTTTCCAGTTCTTCCATTTCTTTTCTTTCTTTCCTCCTCCTGAAGAGCTCCTGAATGCGGGCAACAGCAGATCGTCTATAAATTGCAGACAAAGAGAATAGTACTGAGAGTCCATCTCCAAATGATGATACAGGCTCTCAAAGGACTATAAAATAATAATTGCACTTAAACACACCCTCCATCACTTTGGAACAGACATCAACATTATCCCAAATGCAAAATTACACACATATATTTTTTCCATCCTGGCTTAGAACGAGAATAGCATGCAAGGCAGTGGAATGTCAAGTGATGCAGTATTTTATTCCCTCTCTGAAGACCAAACTTCAGCTGTTGGCAAGATTCACATGCTATTTTATTCTTCAGTGCTAGAGATATTCTCCACCTATAATGAGGTAGCAATATTCTGAAGTGAAAAATCTATGCCAGAGGATTTTTAAATGTGACTCCTAGTGCGATTTGTTTTTCCCCAAGATTTCCATAAATGTATTTCTCTTCACTATTTCTGTATGACAAGACTCAATATTTAGACAGCTTAAAAAAGTTCCTGCTAAGGCAAGAGAGGATAGGAGATCAATTATCGCAGCAACTGTCCCATATGTTAGCAGTCAGTGATAGAGCAGTAGATTTCCTAAACGACATAAAAAACAGCTATATATCTTGTTTTGTGAATGTTTAATTTGGGGACTCTACTTTTTTCTTAATCTGTGAAGACCCTAATGCCAAATTTTTCTTGTTTATCTCTATTTTGCAGATCCCTGTAATTCCAGCTATAACCAAACTGTCACATCCCAGCACCTACACCTTACTTTTTCTTCTTTTATTCCACACCAGTGTTGCCATTAGCTTTGAGGTCCTGAACAGAGTCCAAGAGGAATGTGTCTCTCAAGAAGGAGTGGGTACAGATTTTAGCAGAATGCAAGAAGCCAAACTATTACAGGAATTTATAAGATCCTGAAAAGTAAATTGAGCCAGAACTGGATATATTTGCAATCTCACTGCACTGCTACCAGAAAGCTAGTAACTGGAATTTGTCCACAAGTGACACGGTATGGTGTTTTATTCACTGATCCTGCAGACTCTTGCAACAAGTCCTCTTTTCCAGACAAATCCCCACCAGATCTACCTCATAACTAATTCTTGTAGTCTGCTTAGATTTTTGTTTCATTTTTGTGATAGGAGAAATCTGGGCCAAAAAAAATTAAAGTGTTGTCCTAAAGCTAGGCAAAGGAGAATTAATGCAAATAATGGGTGGTTATTTAAAACAAACAAAAAAAAAAACAAAAAACAAAACCCACAACAAACACAAGACCAACCAAACCACAAACTCACACCAAGACAGATCACCTAAGACTACTAAGCTTTTAAAAGATATTTTAGTATTTTTTATAGAAACTAGAAGAAAGTTGAAATTACTAGCTAACAGATCTGCTTAACAAAGGACTCTCTATTACAAAACAGTCCTTAGAATTTTGTCTAGCACCCCCAGGAAAAACAGATGACTACTATTATTTTTGTTATTTTATCCCCCCCAAAATCTCACATCTAGGCCATTTTCTAGTTCTTTTTCCTCATACTACACTAAATACAATGTGTTTGTTAGTTAGTCCTTATAATATATAGTCTCCACTTTATCAACTTTAATCTTCAACAGATTTAAGTATAGGATTCTTCAAAATGTCTTCATTCAACAGAAGAAAAAAGAAAAGCTTGTGTTCTTTATCTACTGTGCTTTAAAGACTGCAGAATTGTTCTCTTCAACAGTTTATTCTATGTGAAGGAAAAAGAAGCACAGGTTGTATATGATAGGCTACATAAACCACAGAAACTTGAAACTATAATTTGTACATATTTGGTTTTGTAATTTTTTAAAAGGAGGTTTTTGTGTGAGAAAGTAAAACCAATAATCTTTTAAGAACAACTGAGTTGCTACCAACCCCATCAGTGATCACCACACAGCTCTGGAAACAGCACATGCAGCTCTTCAGCACAGCAAGACCCTTTTGGTTTCAGGAGCACGCCTGCTAACCTTACAGCTATTGCTTACTAAGATTGCTATTGGTATTTTTCAGTGTATTTATCCACATTAATTAATTAATGAAAGTTGTGAAGTGAAAAAGCTGAGAAATTAAACATTAAGCAGTAGACTTGTGAAGCTCTTTCAGCAGGGGTACTTGCTAGATAGCGGTAGCAAATCTTGGGATTAGAAAATGGTACTTCTGTAACTAACTGGTAATCCAAAGTAGTTTCTTGCATGATTTTTCATTTTAGCATTTCTAGAAAAAATAATCTCCTCTAAATTGCCCCAGGCTTAAATGCAGGCCAGTCTTCTCCAGAAGAGATAAATATGAGCCCAATCTAGTGATATTTCAGAACAAAGAATATTATAGGGAAAATTATTCTCTCCAAGAGCTATTACTTTTCTGTAACTACACATTTTCTATACATTTTTAAGTCACACAGAGGGGAAAAAAAAATAAAATTACAACATTTTCTTTGCTTTTTAAATTTCATTTGTAGATGTGATAAGCAATTCCTGTCTGTGCCAACATAAACTTAGATACTAGCCTAGTCACACAGAGCATCAGGAGATGCAGAAACATGCTGTGCAATTTGCACCATTCTGAAGTTTAGCCTAAACTAAGCCTGCGAGTAGCTGCTTCCCTTCCAGACTGTGTACTCCAAGCACAAAACATCAGATAATTTACACACATCATGTCAGCACTCCTCAAGCAACATCATCAATTGACAGAGTTATATTATCTACTCATATTCAGGCACCAAATAATGAAGATGCCTGAGCAATATTGGATATAGATTAATGATATTAATTTTATGGTACAGAAAACATGAGGTCTTGTAAAGCCAATGAAATTGAACTTTGTTGTAGTTATGCCCTTACTGTAGGTATTGCTCAGATTCAGACTAAGTCAGTACTACCGTCTGGTCTGCAGGCAGAAACCCTTTTTAATTGTGTTCTGCCAAATTTTGTGGTACCTTAGTGCAATATCTTACAATGAAGGTGGCATGTGTAGTCTTTGTAAGATTGAGCCCAAAATGATGTATGGTACTTTCGTTGCTTCAATGAATTGAGCCTTGTGGAAAGAGAATTGTTAAGTATTACTTCCAAAAGTTAGAATACAGAAGTGAACTAAAGCACAACTTTTCTGCTGATGATCAACCAGGTTTGATCTTTAACATCAATTGTTGTACACATTAATTATCAAAAGCCCATTAAGCCCTAAACAGGGATTTAGAAATGAAGTCATTATATTCCTTCAAATAAACATAGGATCAATAGGAAAAAAAAACCCCAAACAACAAAACCACAAAATCCCCACCCTGTGATTCAGACTGATACACAGATCTATATTATACAGAGAAATGGAAAAGATATAAACATGTAAATTATGCCTAAAAAATATTGAAATTTGTCATATAGGGCATTTTCTGTATGTTTATAAATTCTGAAGTGTAGTAAGGATTTTTTTTCAAACTAAAATCCACTCAATTTGCATAATTAAATCACTAGTTACTCAACAATTTCTGACTAATTAGCCATTCAAGTTTTAAAACAACAATGGTCATCTGCTAGGTAGAAGAGAGACAGTCAAAATTAATGACACGTTTTGTTCCAAAGAGGAAAACATGAAAAATTATTCATCAACTGAACCTGTAAACAATCTACAGGAAGTCTGCTACAAACTTTGTTCCACTTGATCTCCAGATGTAGTGGCTGCCATAAAATTAATCTGGTGCCTTAGATAACCCTGCTTCTTCCAAACCTATTATCACAGGCCTATTATCTCCTGAGTCAGGCTGCCACAATTGACTGTAAAGCTCATGTGTACTCGCTTCCTTTTTCCACCCCTCTTCTCTCAGCTCTGTAATGAGTATTGAGTTCAGTATTGATTCCTCCAATATTAAGGATTTTTGTCACTTCTAAAGTTTCCAAATTTACTTACACAGACAAACCTTGTTTCTTTTAACAAGTACCATTAACCCTGGTTCCTTCTTTTCTGCTCTTTCAAGTTAAGACTTACTGTTTTTTCCTCCCTCTTGTTGCCATCTTCCAATTTGAATGAACTATTTTCCCTATGAAAAACAACTGCAGGGAATCTAAGGCTTATAACTGTTATTTCAGAACCTATTTCTCTGTTGCCTTACGGTGATTTCTTCATTGACCATGTAGAGAAATCCACCTGCCAGCTACCACGTTAGTGCCCAAGAATACCAACTGCATGTCTTAAGCTGGCTATCAAAGAATCATAGTATGAATTGTGTTGGAAGGGACCTTTAAAAGTCATCTAGTCCAACCCTCTGCAGTAAGCAGGGACATCTTCAACTAGATCTGGTTGCTCAGAGCCCCATCAAACCTGACCTTGAATGTCACAATCACCAAAGTCAAATCCAGCTCAGGAAGGAGACTAATTACCAAGCCATTGCAGTGGTCTGACTCAACACACAAGTTCTCTCACTGTTTTATCCTTCTGATTCTTCTGCCCCATCCCACTGTGGGAAATGAGTGAGCAGTTGTGTGGAGCTGGATAACCTGCTGGGGTTACCCCACAACCACTATATTAAAATAGGTTTTTTTAGAAAATACCAACATTTGCTTATATTTTTGATTTTAATTACCAGATAACCACATTCCTTTAGAAGATTCTAAAGCTATGGAAGAGATTTACTACTGCTGTCAAATTTCAAGCATTGAGATGGTTCAAAAAGAAGGGCAAAACCACCATGTTAACAGCACACTGACTCTAGCCTGAAGCTCAAGTTATTCACTGCTGCTATTGTAAAAAGAAATGCAATTTTAATTTCCCAGCTTTCCAACACAATGTTTCAACTATTCTCAGCTACAAAATATTTTAAAATATTTTTCTGATATGCTACAGAATGACAGAGAAAAATAATCTGATAAAAAATTTCTACATTTAATGCAGCATTCATTTTCATATTAAATTTATAACAATATGAAACAAATATTCCCACAGGCTGTCCTGAAGAGCTGAAGAATTCCATAGTAAACATGTTTAATACAGAAAGAATGCCTTCTATGAAACCTAAAGTACAAAAAGTGCACAGATTACTGAACCTTTAAGAAAGTTGCCGAGTTAAACCTATGTAATCCAACTGCAACTAAGACTGGAATATGAAACAAATACAAGTCTGCGCTATTTTCCTGTAGGCATTTAAAATAAAGGGTTTAGGCTAAGTCTTTTATGAAAGCACTACCCGAGCCTTTTCCTTTCCAGCCACGCAAAGCCAGGATGTTAATTCTCATCATTAGAATTATTTTGTGCCATTTCCCCTCTACATAGCCTTTGACATTAAATTGCAGTAGCTAGTTCCTGCCTCCTATGGCATGTGAGCAAACAATTGCCCAAATCACCTCTTATTTTCTTACAATTAATTCACTCAAGGATTTCAATGAGGAATATGTGATGAAGTGACTTTTTCATTTAACTTCATTAAAAGAAATATTGTACAAGATTTAGCATATGTCTTGCTAAATAGGTATTAGCAAATACAGCTTTAACAATTATGCTCAGTTCTATAACCTTGTTCAGGCAAGAAATAAATGTTCTTTGAAACGTATTCTTACATTTTGGTCCAGAACTGAGTGTTCTCTACTACCAGACAAAGCAAGTAAGCAGTGGTACATGCAAATATAACACGTTCCTGAGCATCTGAATAAAAGAAGGTATTTGCTTTTCATCAACTGCACACTTTTCAAATTCCATTAATTTCTATGGCACACAAAAAAAATGTTAAAGGTTGTTAAATGTAGACACTGCCATTTCTTTTCAATTTCCATGCATACATGCAGCTAAATATAACTCAAGCAATATGCTCTAATTCATAGCATTTCAAGTATAGCAATTATTAAAATGCCAGTTAGATATGAAATACAAGAACCTGATAAATCCATTATATGGCAATAAAAAGGAGGAGGGGAGGAAGAAAATAATTAATTACCTCATTATTCTATCACCTATCGCTGTTCCTCTGATATTATATCTAGTAAAGGGAACAACAACTGAAGTCATTCAAAAATGCTGGGCATCATGTTTTTAAAAGGTTAGCATCTACTACAAAATGTGCTTTACATATTCCAACTGAGAAGGCTCCTTCTCCTCAATGTGTTAGTATATGAGACTACTTTGATTTCAGCAAAAATAGTATTCAGATTACATAACAATACACAAAGTCGATGTTATAAAATGCAGTAATTCTTCATAGATCATAGCAGAAGTGGAAGCAGCTGCATAATCATTTCCATTTTACATTCATATTTGTTTTAAATTTTAATCTACTAGTTTAACATTTTCCAGGCTTAGCCTCTGCTCGCAGATCAGCTTCTGTCAAGTCTAAACAAAATTAATTTATTTAAGTAGAAAGGCAGCCCTCAGAGAGCTCTTTTGACTAATTTGTGAAAATCAATCCATTAAAAACTGCACACTCTCTGCATGAAGAGCATACATTTTGCATAGATTTCCACCCCCAGATTACAAAGTGTGGTGCTAAGGCAAGCCATATTATCTATCTCTGTTCCAATTAAATTTGCTGGATTTAGTAAGTTTTAAAGAAGATAAGCTGTGTACCTACTTTGAGACTTCAAAACCGGTATATCTCCTCACGTTTGTAAGAGGACAGATCTTTTCCTGTGGATTTCCTAAAATGCCCAGATTATTTTCTCTGTTGAGTATCTAGCCAAACTGTTCTGCTGTACAAAGCAGATTTTTAAAATTTAGAAATATTCTGTGCAGTTCCTTATACAATTTGCTAAAAAGAGCATGTATCGACTGACCCAATGACAATAAAAAATAACTATATAGCTTCTTTCAGTAGCTGATCCTCACGGTTCCTATGGTGATGCTTAGTGGCTACAGAAGAACACCCTATGTCACGTTCTTAATTATTTCTTTTACAGAAATATCCTTCTGTGTCAAAGCTATTCCTAGTTGATTCCTAGTCAAAATTCATCAGACTTAGGCAATTTATCAACCAAAGGATCATGGTATTTCTGCACATTTTGCTGCTACAACTAAGTCCTTTTCAGAATATTAAAGCAGGTGCATAATTTGTGTTTCCATGTCTGTTGCATAGTCCGTCCTTACAGTTCAATTTCAGATTAGTTGTGAGAAACTATCTATCCTCATTGTGTTTTGAAATTTCTAAGCATCCACAAAGAGAGATTATGTCACTTGTATCTATTCTTAGATCACGTAAGAGAAAGACCCCCAATCCTTGGCTTGAAAACATTAAAAGCTGGATCTATACCCAAACAAAATTCAAATAATGGAAGCTCTGTAAACATTAGATTTGCAAAATGAACAACATTCTATTCATAAATCTGAAATCTACATCCATCTTACTAAAAATTGAGACAGCAGCAGTAAGTTCTCCATTTATTTAACTGCAGGTACTGTCAACAGAGCTATCAAAAGGGTATTTCTGCCACTACTTTTCCTTGAAAGGAAGTTTAAGATCATGATTTCAGAGTACAGAAGCAGAAGTCTATCCTTCTATTCTTAGTGGAGAAAGTTGTACTTTACAGTGGGAAAATAACTCTGAGATAGAGTTTCCTATATCTTCATTTCCCCAGCTACAGAGTTTGTCCTCAATATAAACAATAGGTAGTTATTAGGTATATAAAAAACATACCCTAAGGAAACGTAAAACTGGTTGTAGATAAAACCTGCAATGCTATATACTGGAAAAGGCTAATTAGCATTCTGAAACAGAAAGCTACAGCCTCTTTTTTTTTTTTTTTTTTGTCCTAGAGAAAAATAAAACTTATTTTATGCAGCTGCAAAAAAACAAAACAACTCACAAAAGGTAGATTATTGCAGGCTAGCCTTATAACCTTCTCCAGAAAGGGGGGGGGGAGCACCCAAAAGCAACTCCTCCCCCCTTGATATTCTAGAGATTTAAAAACATACTTTATTACTTCTATATGAATGCCATTAATTATTTTATAGGATAACACGTTGGAAACTAAATTATTAGATAAACTTGAGAAAATGAGATTTAGTAAAGGAATTGTTAGGTAACACAATTTACTAAGTGAGAAAAGAGAAAATGTAAGCCTATAGGAAGCATACTGGTGAAGTTAAGCACCAGTCTTGCAGGCAATTTTGTTTAATATATTGCTAATAGTCTTTGAGCAAAATGTAGGAATGTATTCATGCAGTGCATTGAGAACATGAGATTGGGTAACTAAGAATATAGAGGGGACTGTAGGACCTTCAGAAAAAGAGGTGGGTAGAAATTCAGTAGTATAAAATTGACAGTCATACACTTCTGAGCTTCCTTCTGGTGAAAGATAAGAACACATTAATTAGAAATGACAAAGTAGGAAAGACTTCAGTATACTAACTGACCTCATGTCTGACCACAAGCCACCACTATGAGACAGCAAGAAAGCAGGATATAACTACAGCGCACTTGTGTCTCATAGAATCTTTTCTACATCAAGAGTAACACTCATACCATTAATGCTAGTAAAATCCAAACAGTGCAGTGTGAATAATTCTGGTCTACCATATTAAGGAAAGAAGTAGAACATGGAGAAGAATGGATGGGAACCGGTGTGATGGCAGGAAACCCACAAACGTTTACTGCCAAGAGTGAGAAGAATTTGGCACTCAGTCTAGTGAGACAAAAGCTGAAAATAGACAGGATGAACATCATTCAAATGATAATCGCTGGGCATGAAAAAATTAATTCAATCAAAACAGTATGTTGGCACAAAATGACTAATTTTAGTAAATTTATATTCACTGTAGCAGCAATCTTCTGAGGTGTCTTCCCTCTATTTAAGGGGCTGCAGGGATTTTATATAAATTTAATAATTTATGAAAAGGATTATATGATGTAACAACTGTTGCAGTAGCAGACTTCCAGTTCCTTTCACTCTATTTCGTAAGAGATATAAATACTAAGGGTACTTATAGCTAGCCTTTAAGACCACGAAAGCTTCCCTTCTCTCTTGAATTTGGAAATCCAAATTCCTTTGAGCACACACAGCATGTCTTACTTTTCTTCCTTATCTAGGAGGTCATTTAGAAACTCCTGAAACCATAAGAAAAGGAGGGAATGTAATGCAAATGTTTTATCTTGACTGCTCAGAAGTTAAACTAGAAAACTTCACTGCTTGCACACACACAAAAGCAGAACAAAATTAATTGGTCAGGCATTATATTGGAGTAATAAAAGCCTGGAGGCAATCCTAAACCAGTCCTGACTATACAGCAACTTTTACCAGATTTTATTTGGGGAAAGAATAAGGTAGCAGGGGGCTGCATAAAAAAATTATTTATAACATTAATTTAGTTGAATGATAAATTTAAACTGCTACAGGAAGAAATTGCACTGCACACAAAGAAGGAAAAAAGCATGTCAGATGAAGTGTAAGTTTATTTAAGGTGTCCTCACTAGTTGTAAGTTGCAAGAGCTATATGATACCTAGAAGTGTCATTCTTATTACATTGCTACAAAACTCTTTACATTGTAGAGACAACATAAGGTGCATGAAAAGAAGCCAAGAATCCTGCTCAAAACCAGAAATGGGATTAATATTGCAGGGCTTTTCCCAGCTTGCTCTTCAATCATAATGAGCATTGGCTTTGCAGGGAAAATTCTTTCTGCCATTTGATATTTAGGTACAATTACTTAGCATTGCACAGAAAGTTAATGGATTAAGACAGGATCTGTATATATTGGCTTTTTTTAAAAACTGCCATTTAGCGAGGAGAATTATTTGTGCTATGCAATAAGAAACTGCTGTTCTTTTTGTTACTACTGAATGTGGTGGCTTATTACTCTTTCTTTTAACTGAAAATTATTAAAAAACTTTTCTATACACAACTATTAAATTCTTTGTGGATTCCTAATGAATAAATACTCTAATCCTTCCTGTAAATAATTTCCATTGCTAGCCTAAGAAATTAATAGCAAGATAATGCTGCCTTTAAAGAGGATAGGAGTGAAACTAAGGCATCTGACACTAAAACTAGTAAAAAAGTTATTTTCCCAAGTCTAACAATAGAGATGTTACTTAAATAAGTATTACAGCTTTTTAAAAGCCCAAGAATTGAAATTAGTGAACAAAGATATTAAACCAGCAACATCAAATTGGGGGGGGGGGGGGGGGGAGAAAATGTCACTGAGGAAACAAAGAAGGAGGTGAAGTTTTTTATTTTTCACAAAAAAAAAAAAAAACACCACATT